>VMDO01028243.1:0-13750 GCA_007922755.1 Pedetes capensis
TTACCATTCTTTGGTATTATTGGTATTATTATAATTATTTCCTGAAATATTAAATTTTAGCTGTTTATTTTGAGATCGCCCTCTCTCTCATTCCTCACTCCTCCTTATTCCTCCTCTCCTTTCTTCTCCCAGGATTTCTTCCTTTTGCTAGATCCCTCCCTCCTCCTTTTGTGCTCCCTCAATTGTCCCTTTTCTGCTAAGTTGTCTTTAGCTTTTTTTATGTTGATTTCTGTATAGTATTTTTTCCTTCTTTTAATTTTGATTCAGTTCTCACATATGAGTAAGAACATATGGTATTTCTCTTTTTGAGCTTATGTTCATTCACTTAAAATAATTTTCTCCAATTCCATCCATTTTGCTGCAAATATCATTATTTCATTTTTTTGATTGCCAAGTAGTATTCCATTGTGTATCTGTACCATTGTTTTTTTATTCAATCTTCTGTTGATGGGCACTTTGGTTGATTCCATATCCTTGTTCTTGTGAAAAGTGCTGCATTGAACATGGAAATGCAGGTGTCTCTGTGGTATGATGACCCATCTCCCTTTGGGTATATTCCCAGTAGTGTTATAGCTGGGTCATATGGTATATCTATTTTTAGTTTTTTAAGATATCTCCATGTGGATTCCCAAAGTGTTTGGACTAATTTACAGCTCCACCAGCAGTGTAAGAGGGTTCCCTTTTCTCCACAACCTCACCAGTATATGTAGTTATTTGTTTTATTGATCTTGCCCATTCTTACTGGTGTAAGGTGGAATCTCAGAGTTGTTTTAATTTTCATTTCCCTAATGGCTAGGGATATTGAGCATTTTTTCACGTGTTTCATGGTTTTATGCGCCTCTTCGTTTGAGAATTGTCTGTTCAGTTCCTTTGCCCATTTGTGTATTGGGTTGTTTTCTCGGATACTTTTTTCTTGGGTTCTTTGTAAATTCTGGTAATTAGACCTCTGTCCAATGTATAGGATATAAAGATTTTTTCCCATTCAGTGGGGACTTCCTTGGCTCTATTGATCATTTCCTTTGCTGTACAGAAACTTTTTAATTTCATATAATCCCATTTATCTATTCTTATTGCCATTTCTTGAGCAATTGGAGTCCTATTAAGGAAGTACTTTCCTATGCCTATATGTTGGAGCATATTGCCTATCCTATCTTCTATTGTTTTAAAGTTTCTGGTTTTATGCTGAGGTCTTGTATCCATTTTGAGTTAACTCTCATACATATTGAGAGATGCAGGTCAGTTTTCATTTTTCTGTAAACAAATGTCCATGTTTCCCAACACAATTTATTGAAAAGGCTATCCTTGTTCCAATTTACTTTCTTTGCTCCTTAGTTGAAAAGCAGGTGGCTATAGGTATGTTGAGATATTTCTGGATCTTCTCTGATAAGAGTTTTCTTGATTCTTAACTTTGAATACAGAATCCCTACATTATTTCACAGGAAAGCTCTACAATTGCCATAGAAAAAATACAAGCCTCAAAATAAAGTATATTCATTATATCATCATAGAATAAGCTATCTTATAGTTTAGTGCATATACTTTCAATTAGTTTTACCAATAACTTATGGTTGATTTTTTTCTTTTTTTTTTTTTCTTTTCTTTTTTTGTATTGTACTGTGGGTTGAACTCAGGGCTTTGCACTTGCATGCTTTGCAAGTGCTGTACCGCTGTACTGCACTCTCAGCCCATTTAAAAAAAAATTTAAAACAGAGTCTCCCTAAATTACACAGATTGTCTCTGGTCTCTAACTTGCAATCCTTCTGCCTCCGCCTCCTGAGTTTCTGGGATTACAGCATGTGCCACTGAGCTCAGCATGATGGATTTTTTTTTTCAGTTTAATAAAACTTCACAAGGCTTGTTGTTTGTTGTTAGGTGCCACCGGTGTGATCTGATTCATAGCAACCCTATGTACAACAGAATGAAACATTCCAGGACACTGTACCATACCCAGCACAATGTCAGTGCTTCTCTGGTATTCATAGGGTTATCAATGACATATTGATTCAGGATTGCTTTGGGAGTGTGCTTCCAAGTACTTCTCCCACTTTTGCAGGTCTGGGGGTCAAACCTAGGGCCTCAGAAAGTGCAGTGCAGTACTCTATCAACTGAGATCAACCCCAACCCTCATAAGGCTTACTGAGTAAGCTTTAAAAGTAATGTTAAGATAACTTTTATTTCATAAGTGGTAATGGATATGAAGAATTATTTAAATAGAAGGTCTTGGTAACTTCTAGGAATCCATTTAAAGAATATATGTGTCAAGCTATGTATATATAGCAAGGTAGCTACATAGAAATAAATGTGTGCACATAGTTATTTTCACTTTTAAGTTTTCATGAAATTATAGTTTTCCATGAAGACCTATGTAAAGTATTATTTAAGTCTTGGTTATTTTATTGCTTGCTTATAAGTGAAAAGCTTTTGGTATTCACAGCAAAGGGTCACAGTAACTACACAGTAGATACAAACCTTGTATTGGGAACATCAATCTCACTGAGGAAGAAGCTTTTAAAGAAAATGGACGGTTGAGAATGACTAGCTTTTCCAGATGTATATATTGCTTGAAATTCAAAAGTCAGTGATAAAAAAATGTTATTTGATTTATTTGACTATGTTCTGTCGTACATGCCTATAATCCCAGAGACTCAGAAGGCAGAGGTAGGAAGATCTCAAGCTTGAGGTCAGAGGCAGCCTGTGTAATTAAATGAGACCCTGTCTCAAGATAAAAAGTAAAAGGTGTGCTGGGGGTGAAGCTTAGTGGTAGAGTACTTGCTTGCAAAGCATGTGTGAGGCCCTGAGTTCCACCCCCAAGAAAACAAAGAAAGAAAAAGAAAGAAGAAAGAGAAAGAAAGAAAGAAAGAAAGAAGAAAGAAACAAATAAAAATAAAAATAAATGAAAAATTTGTCTCATCAGAATGATGAATTTGGACAATAAAAGAAAACATAAAAATTGACACAAGAAGTACTGTTTTTGGAATTCTTCTGCAACCTAATTACAGGTGTTTATTGATCTTCATAACATCCCCAGTTTTTATTCATGTCCATGATAAATGCCATATTTTCATGCTAGGCAAAGGTTTCACATCAGAATAACTCACATATATGATATAAAATAAAAATTTTTCCAATATAACTTATACTGCCAAAGGTCCGCACTATTTAGTTCTATTTGCACTAACATGTTTACATATTAAATGTCTCATAACTTGAAGGACTTGTACCCAAAATGATGGATTCATGATTTACTAGATTAATAAAGATGAATCAATGTTACTTTGCCAGCATACTTTACTTATACTTTAGATTCATTTCATAATATTTTATCAGACATATGAAGTAACATTATCTAGTGAATTCCTAAAGATGGTTTGCTATACTCTTACTTTTAAATTGCTTTTGTTCGTGGATTTCCAGACATCAAATACAGGCTTTAGTTTTGCTTTTAAACCAACATTAAATCATTTTTGTTATAGAAATTTATCAATAAACTGTGGAGGTCTGAGGGGAAAACACCTTACTTAATCAAGTATTTACAAAGATGAGGTGGAAGAAAACTGTTTGAAATAATTCTGATGCATGTGCATATTAATCTATTCAAAATAAATACAAACATCTATAAATCTGGAAGCCCTCTTTGCATATTGGTTATGCTGTTTCATTATGTAATCTTTCAGGTCTTGTTTTCTTTGTTGTCATCCATTTCATTAGGGTGAAAATTTGATATTATTAAAATTTACTTGTGATTCATATTATTAGTATAATAGGTTTCTTCTACCTTATTAAGTGTACATATATTCTCCTTTTTATTGTGTAATTTGTCTTTCATTGAAAATAAGTTTATTCTAGGCAGATGTTTTACAAAAGTAGTACAACTAGGTTTTCATTAGGTATTTACCCTTCACTGAAATGCACTCAGACTGTGTCTGTCAGACTGTACACTGTAGGACTGTATGATGAAGATCATTAGATCATTTCAGGAATCCCACAGGCTTGGTGCAGTGGTAAGGATGAGGGAACAGAAGCCATCCTAAAAGGGAAATCATCTCTATGTGATCCCTGGCTTGTGTCTGCTAATACTGCTATCAGTGGCCAGCTTTCCATATCTAGTTCTCAATGTGGCCTAAACTCTATCCTGGGCCTCATAGTGTCTGTGATTTGCATTCTTCTCAGTGCTATTGCCTCTTAAATGGGACATTCCAGTATCATTAACAGAATCTATACTCCATTGGGAAAAATTTGAATGTAGCAAATCAGAGTAAGAAAGCATTATTTGAAGGGCATCTCTGCATCCCAAGGACCTTGAATCTGATATAGTTATTCCTCAATTCTAGGTACATTAACTGTACCTAGAATTGTTAACAATAGGCATTGTTAACACTTATTGGAAAGGAAGCTTCAAAGGAAACAACCCTCATCTTATCTCAATCAGAATTCTAGTCATGGATTCTCCAAATTGCAAGAAAGTAGGTAAATTCTGCTAATACATCTATTTGTAACCCATGATTTCATCTATTCATTGCTGTTTCATTCATTAAGTAGTTTAATGAACTAACAATTGTGAATTGAATTATTATTATGTTCAAGGTGATGTTATAGTCACTGAAGGTATAGTAATGAATGAAACAGACCAAATATCTGACCTCCAGGACTTATTTTGTGACAGAAACTTTGACCTATTTCCTCAGTAAGGGAGTTATGCATAGATTCTAAATTATATCATTTAATTTGACCCCAGTCACCTCATATCATATAGTAAGTTCTTAATAAAGTTTATGTTCATCATGCTTTTATATTACTATAGTATAGTGCTAGTGTAAGATTGTCTTTATGTTTGATGTTTTGATAATTGAAATAGTTTGTAGAGGCATGGTCCTCAATTTTTCCAGATGGGCAAAAAACTGTAATTTGAAATTAACAAAATGTGTAGAGTATGAGGGGCCATTTTACGTGCTTATCTGAGGCAAGAGAACAAAATTTTTCTCTTATTGTAAAAATATCCTCATTCTGTTCCTTTCATTTTCCTGTAACTCTCTTCCTTCTCTATTTAATGGAATTTTCTAGTGCAGATCAGAAATTAGTGCATTTAAAACAAACAAACAAACACTGAGGGCCAAAATATAACTCAATTGTAGAACATGAAGTTAGCATGTGAGTGGCTTTGGGTTCAATCTAAGGAAGGAAAGATGGAAGGAAAGAGAAAAAAAAGGAAAGGAAAAGAGAAAGAAGCACTGAGGGTTAATATTTGGAATATAAAAAATAATAACGCATGATATTTTTAACAAAAATTACATTTCAGCCTATACATCAGAATATGAATTCATTCATATTGACAAATATGCCCATAGTATGGATATTCTTGTTCATTAGATCAGTTATATGTCAACAGTACTATGTAAAAACAGTTCCAGTATAACGTATAAGTGTTTGCTTTCAAAAATAACACTGATAATTACTAGCCAAGTAAACTGAGTCATCAAAATAGGAACTCCCCTGAAATATACCAAAATTAGTTACTAAGACAACAAACACCCAAGCTGCTAAAATCTATTTTACAGGTATAAGTGGATGACATTGTTGAGATCTGGAAATGAAAACTGCATTATCCTGAATCTTTTATAAAATCTTGGGATATTTATGAATATATATATATATATATATATATATATCAGACATAATAATTTCTCATATTAGAATTGATTCATCTTAATAAAATATTATAGCATTTTCCTTTTTTTTCATTTTTTAATGGCAAAATCAAAAGGAGACTAACTTTTAGCTGATCTAGAATGAGCAGATAAAATTCTCCCAGGATGGGTTATGCAGCATCAGTAAGTATGTACCAAGGAAAACCAAACTTCACAAAAATCATTATCAGAATAGAAAGAAATGGAATGTGGAAAAACAATCATCATGGTGACTGACACAATTTCCTAATAACTGAGGATAATAAAGCAGCATATATATAAGTATAAATTGTGTTTTGAAAGGAATTTGGGGTGCCAATAATTTGAGAAAGAAGTCACCCATTTTATTTATTGTGGGTTGAACCTTTTAGCACAAAGATACTTTAAAGATAAATTAGCATGTGCTATATAGTTTGAATAACAGGATATTTATATAGAGTTCTTTCAAAATGCTTTTATGGTTGTCCATTCACTTTAGAAATCTTTGAGGTAAAGCAGGAAAGGTATTATTATCATGAAATTCATAGAACAATTGTCTAGCAAGAATTGGAGCAGAGACTAAATGTAAGTCTTCATTTCATCATGATACAATGTTTTAATATACATACTAATGTATTTGAAAGCTTAATATGTAAGCATTGATTGTACTCAGGACATGCTCATGTCTTCAAATTTTTATTCTAGGAATGAAAGTGAAAAAGGCTATATGTAATATCAAGTATTTATGGGATTTTCATAAGATGGAAAACAATGAGAACGACTCAGAATGCAAAACTTATCCAGGCAAAGAGACCATATAATCACCAAAGCTACATGTTACATCACATCGCTTCCCTCAAAAGCAAAAATTATACAAAAGAATCAATGAATACAAACTCTGAACATTTTTAAGATCTTTACAACTCTACTATTCTGAAATTTAATTTGTTGTTCTAATGTCATACACTCTAAAACTGCTTGTGTTTAACTATGCAAGCATTCATTTTCTAGGACAATTTATCTCCTAACAATTCCTTTGCTTTCTCTTTCTCTTACTTCAATTAGCCAGATATTTTACTTCCCCTAATGGCTAATTTTCACTTTTTACCTTGTCATAGACCATTTGATCTTCTGCTTTTTTCTGATTCTATGTTGAGAATATCCCTCAGTTATCCATTTTGAGCCTTTAATTTTTTGTATTTCTGCCTATATACCTTTAATTATGACAGCTATAATTTTCTCTCTGATTACTCCTTTGTAATAACTTCTGTTCTTGTTGCATGGATGCAATATCTTCCCATCTCTGTGAGATATTAATTATATTTTTTACAGTATTCTGCCCCCTATGTCCTTTATTCTAATTGCTCATTTTTGTTATTGTAATTCTTTCTTTTCTTTTTTCTTTCTTTCTTTCTTTTCCTTCTTTCTTCTTTTTTTTTTTTGTGTGTGTGTGTGTGTGCATATGGTACAGGGGGTTGAACCCAGGGCCTCACGCTTGGATGCTTTGCAAGTGCTGTACCACTGAGCTGCACCCTCAGCCCATTTTTTTACCTTTTTGAGACAGGGTCTTGCTAAATTATGCAGACTGCCTCTGGTCTCGGACTTGTGATCCTCCTGCTTCAGACTCCCAAGTCGCTGGGATTACAGGCATGCACCAAGGCACCTGGCTTGTTATTAATATTCTCATGGGAGCATTTTAAGTCTATTTTGTATCTTACTGAAAAATGAAGAACTACAAAGTTACTTAGTCTTTCCATGTACATGAGTGATACATTGCACTATTCAGTATTATATTGGAGGCATCTACAACAACAAAAAGAGATCAAGTAGAAGTGTAAGAATTATGAAATTTTAAAAGGGGAAATAAAACTAAGTTTTCAGATACTATAATAGTATACGTGGAAAACTCTAGGTAATAAATAATAAAACTAACAAAAATAACAATTATTGTGACTATATCATGGAACAAGATATAAAATTAAAAATATGAAAGCAATAGCTGTCATATATATGTATATATATGCAACAAAAACACATAAGAATACAAAAGTTATGAAAAGACTTTAAATGTAAGAAAGACATGAAGGCAACAAATAGTTACTCTTAATTTGTAAATCAAATTCAGTTCAAATAAAAGCACAAAATTTTATCTTTTTTAAACAAATTAGGCAGAATGATACTTAAGTTGAAATAGAAAAACTAAAATTTAAGAATAGTCACGAAAACACTAAAAACAAAAACCCATGATGGAAGAGTAGTTTCCCATACAATAAAACACATTATAAAATGTTATAATAATACAATAATTACAATAGTATGTTACTTATTCATGAAAAGACAAAAGCAAGATTAGAATTAAATTAAAAATCCAGAAATAAACCCCAGTACACATGGATATTTAAGAATTAATAAAGGCAGCACCTCAGGTTACTATTGCAAAGATGGAGTTATTTACAAATTAACACCAAAGGAAATGGTTATCATATTAATTACTTTTGTGTCACTGTGACCAAAATCCTGACAGAACAATTTAAGAGATGAAGAAATTATTTTGGCCCATGGTTTCAGAGGGTTCAGTCCATGGTCACTTGGCCCTATGCACTTGTACAGAATATCATGCTGGCAATAGAATGTGGTAGAAGCTGTTCTTTACTTCTTTGTGGATGGGAGATAGAACGAACAGGAAGGAATCAAAGATAATATACGCCTATGGAGCCACATTCCATGACTTACTCCAGCTAGGTCCCACCTCCTACCTTTAACCATGTTCCAATAATGCCATCATATTATGAATCCATCAAAGGATTAATCCATTCATTGGGTCAGAGCTATCATGGTCTAATTGTTTCTGGAAACACATCACAGATATACCCAGAGATGTGCTTCAATAATCCCCTAGTCTTTTCTTAATCCAATCAAGTTGACAATTAAAATTAACCAACTAAATTACCATTGACAAAGAGATAAAATTAGATTCATAACTCACATCATGCACAGGAATAAACCGTAAATATCTCCAAGATCTAAATGTAAAATAATTATTATAATAATCACATCATGTAGTAAGAAGAAAATATAAGGGAATTTTTTGATGACATAAATGTAGGAGATGGATTTCTAATTGTGTCTCATAATCTAGATGCAACAAATGAAAGGATTTATAAATTTGACCATTCAGTTATTTTTAGAAAATGGTCAGTAAGACTCACATTCAGAGCACCCAAAAGGCGAGTGAAAGACTAAGAGAAAGTTTTGGCAGTAACATCATACATAAAGAACCAATATCATTACTACGTGAAGAATATTTACATTTTAAAGTAAAAAGACACCTACTCAATAGCAAAAATGAATAAACAATGAACAAATAATTCACATAAATATATATTAAAATTACTCAACTATGTTGTTGTTGTTGTTAGGTGCCATCGAGTCAGTATCCGACTCATAACAACCCTCATAGGGTTTTCAATGGCTGAGTGCTTCAGGATTGCCTTGGGAGTGGATTGCCAGGCCCTTCTCCCATTTTTGCGGTGCTGGGAATTGAACTCGGGACCTCAGAGACTGCGGCACCGCGCTCTACCCACTGAGCTAAATCCCAGCCCAACTCAACTATATGAGATGTTAATCTCAATCATAATTTTTTCTTTTTTCCTTTTATTGATAAATGTTGATGGGGTACAGGGTAATACAGCATTTGCTTTTCCCATTATGTAACTATTACATCACTTTTGGTTACACTTTCATCAATCAGCTAACAAAGTTTATGGAAATTCTTGATTAATATTTAGTAAAACTCATGCACATATGAGTTATATTCCCCTATTAAGAGGGAGATGATAATCTAAATGTGAATGATATAACTTCAATCATAATTTTTAAAATGTAAATTAAAATTACAATAAGGTATCATTTCTAAGATATTACATTGGGAAAAATAAAATGCATAAAAGTAAATTTTAAAAAATTCACAAGAAATAGTAATTTTCTTTTAGAGTAACCGTAGGGTGATAGGGTCTCACATTTAGTTTTTGATCTTGCATTTTCACTTCTTGATATTTATCCTGAAGATATGCTTACAACAATATGGATGTATCAATATTTATATACCCATCTATATAACATATACTATTTGAACACAGTTATTCATTACAGTTTTTATAATGTAAATAAAATGAATGGCTATTCATAGAAAATGACTGAATAAACTATGGTACACACAATAAAGTACAATATAATCGTACAAATTATAAAGCATATTTTGCAAACTAATGTGTAGCAGTTATCAAGATATATAGTATACAGTCTTGTGGGGGAAATGTGAATGGCAAAGTGTATCTGTAATTTTACCTTTTCTGTAAAATACGCATTTTAAAATGTGTTTATATAGTATATAAAAGATATATGTATGTTAAAATTAATACATTTAATTATACATAACATATATAATTAATACATATAGTTGTACATAAACATGTATTTTATATATGTATAAAACTACATATATGCACATATTTGCTTACTATATAAAGAAATAAACAGTAAAAGTAAACAAATAGAAAGCATAAACAAAAGTAAATGAGATTGGATTTCTATAGGTCATGAGTAGAACTGGGTTGAAAATAATGGAAAGATTAAAATGGGAGAAAACGGATGAAAGAAAGTGACAGTTAATATAAATTGTAAGATACAACTATCTGAATGCATTTTAAATCAACCACTCTAACTGCTTATTAGCAGCTTTAAAGAAAGGTTTCTTTACAGATAGGCTTAAAAATTAAAGGCTAAAAGGAATTTTTTGGATTATCAGTGGATTTTATTTGATCCTTGATGTTCAAGGACTCTGTGTCTTCTAGGGATACAAATGAACACGCAAAACTTTAAAAGTGAGAAGTCAGTTTCTTCAATGCTGGTTATAGCTATTTATTTTAGCTTCTTCATGAGATGTAATTTATCATTTTCTTAAATCTGCCTTCGTAAATTGGTTATAACATGGCTCAACTTTCTAAATGTATTTCTAAAAATGACAAACATTACATGTTTGATTAAATAATAGAGACTTTCATTAAAATATTTTTCTCCTCATCCAATGTCCAGAGACATAGTAACATGCAAATATAGTGAATGAGGCAGAGTCTTATGAAGAAGAAAGACAAGGAGAAGGAAGAGGAGGAGGAAGAAGAGAAGAGCAAGTAGGAAAAAGTACTGCTCAGCTTCTATTCTAGGTAAAAGAGATAAAACTCTTGAGAGAAGAATAATGTTATTCAAGATTTTCTAAATAAAGATGGTTAGGCCATTGGCAAAAAAAATAGGCATAATTTCAAACCAGGTTTACTCTTCTTGGAGTTTAAAAATCAAGCCGTTAAAATTAACAGTTGCAGTGTTAACAGTGAATGCTTGTTAAAATGAAGCAGTTAATCACCAGGAACAGCATATTAAAACTGTTAATTTGTAGGCTTGAAACTTCCTTTTAATTAGAAGCATAGAAGTTTCCTTTTCAAAGCAAATCTGAGATCTCATGGTTCTGTCATGCTTGTGAAATATCACAAAGACAATTCCTTTTACAAAGAAGGATCAGGGTGATGAAGAGAAATTTGAGTACTTTGGGAGGATTAAGCCTCTGTCCACCCCTGCTCCTAGCCTTAGCCTTTAGAAAAGCCTAGTACACAGTAGCAATGTTTTTAATTTCTGAAAATTGACAAATACCACCTAACTGGGAAGGCATTCTGCAGGGTGAGTGGGTTGCATTTTGGATGACAAATATTTTTAAAAGAAAGAAAAAAAAAAAAGACACTTCCAGAAGCAAAATCTTTTTTTAAAAAGCATGTTACAGGGAGCCTTGGGAGCTAGGGAGATGCTGATACACGTATTTTATGTCACTGGACTCTGATCCCTGGATCCAGCTTCTCAGACCAGTGAGTCTCTGATTCTAGTGTTATATGTGGGAAGTTTGTAAAATGCATGCTTCTGGGCCATTGCAAATACAGGTTCTGATTCAGTAAGCTTGAAGGGAGCTAGGAAAATTCATGCTAGTGTATCCTATGAGTGGGTTATACCAGGTGCTTCAGACACCGACTTTGAGAAAGGTGTTCTTTGACTCACATCCTCAAGAATGCTTTTAGCACCTGATTTTTGAGTTCCTTGTGTGAATGAGAAGAACCAGAAGAAATAAAAAGGTGGTTTAGAAACTACATCTGTAAGTAAGTCACAATTATAAGTATAGTGGAATTTCTTAAGTACTAGGAGATGAAAATAAAAAGAACTTTAAAAATTTATAACATAGATATATGTAAGTAAAACACATGCTTAAAAAAATGAGCAACCAAATAAAAAATTAAATAAAAACGGCAACCAGGGTACATTTAAAAAATGTCCCCATTCCTCATACTATTGAGTCTGAGTATGGACTTATAATTGTACATACAAAGAAAATAATAGCAGCAACTAGCCTTTATTAGGCTTTTACTATATACTGGGTATAGTTAAAAGAACACTGCATACTGAAATTAAATTCTATTCCTCACAAAGTGTTCTGAAAAAACTACTACTACTATCATCACTTTCAAAATATCAAAAAGTGATAGAAAATCTGAAAAATAAATTTTTTGAGGTCACAGATTTATCATTTGGTGGAAGCAGCATCTGAGGCTTGTTTTATAAAAAGGAATAAAAATATTTGTATACATATATATTGAGCATTTATTACTTATTCTGTGTCTAACCAGATATATTTCTACATCCTGAGATATAATACAATATCAGTGGTCCCAAAAAACGTATACACATTTTAAGAGATATTATCTGTCTATCACCTTTCAAAATTGAATTGAATTATGATAGCAATATGTATTATGGTGTTCTGGATTATAGTTCTACTATTATATCAGAACAAGTATATGACACATTCTTAATACAGCAAAATAGAAAGATCTTATCACAAGAGGTGTGTACCTTTCTCATCACCCTCTGTATAAGGAATATATTGGACATTTTGTAAATGTTTCTTCAACATGATCAATTTATATTATTTTATGATTTTGTGGCTCATGCCTATAATTTCAGTGACTTGGGAGGCAGAGGCAGGAGGATTGCAAGTTCGAGACCAGAGGCAGTCCACATAATTTAGTGAAACCCTGTCTCAAAAACTAAAAAAAAAAAAAAAAAAAAAAAAAATATGGGCTGGGGCTTCAGTGACAGAGCACTTGCAAAACATGCAAGTGCGAGACCCTGAGTTCAACCCCCAGTACGACAAAAAAACAATCTATGATTTTAATTTCTTCCCACATGCTATAACACAGCTTGTTAATAATACCCGGGTATGGGCTTCCCCTTGGCAGCAATGGCAATATAGGCTACTAGATAAGGGCCTAGGCCCTGAGTCCACAAGATTTGATTGTTAATATTTACCATCTATGTGGCCTAATGCAATCAATTCACTTTTCTTTGTGTTAACATCTTAGAATATAAAATAGGATAATAAAAGTAACTAACTCTACAAGTGTTTTATTTATTGAGCGTGCATTGTTTATATCACATCAGTGCTCAATAAATATATATATTATTCACTGGATACCATAATATACACTTGTAATCCAGGCAATTTGGGAAACTGAGGCAGAAAGTTTCCAAGCTTCAAGCCAAAGGTAGCCTGCACAACTCAAAATAGAAATATATTTTTAAAGGGAATTAGGGTGCAACTTAATGATAGAGCACTTCCTAGCATGTGCAAGACTCTGGACTGAATTCCCCACTGCAGAAAAAAAAAAAAAAACTCATACATTATTCACTGGAACTTCTTGTGGTAGTAAAATTTCTATTTCAGTAGTAAAACGGAATGTTTTGATTTTTTACATGCAGAATACTATTTATGTAGATTTCAGGTATAAAACTGAACATTCAGACTATGCCCTTATATTATGATATGTGATAAGAATAATTAGGGAGTCAGCATGTCTTATTGTTAATGGTAGGAAAAGATCATTCAGAAGTAAATGCCAGCTGGGTGTGGTGGTGCATGCCTATAATCCCAGCAACTTGGGAGGCAGAGGCAGGAGGATCTCAATTTCTAGACCAGATACAATCTGTGTAAC
>VMDO01028243.1:13850-24280 GCA_007922755.1 Pedetes capensis
AAAAAAAAAAAAAAAAAAAAAAAAAAAAAAAAAAAAAAAAAAAAAAAAAAAAAAAAAAAAAAAAAAAAAAAAAAAAAAAAAAAAAAGGTAAATGCCACAAGTACTTCTTAGAAAAACTGTAATGTATGTGTAGTGACACACAAAAGACTGATACATACGTGCTCATGCCCAAACACATATATACCACAACATATATCCAGAAAGACTTCCATAATATATAGAAATGACTAACATTAATAATAGCTTATCTAGAATATAATTGATATATAATATTCTAAATGTATTTAAAATATCTAATTTCATAAGATTTAGCTCACATATGCACATATAAATGAAATATGGCAATAAAAATAATGACCCTAGCAATCAGGTTCAAATTTCCCTAAGCCCCTTTGTAATTCCTACCAACTTTATGTATTTGTATATGAGTGTGTGTGTGTGTGTGTGTGTGTGTGTGTGTGTGTGTAGAATATATGGTGACATTTCTTTTTCCATTGCTAATTTTAGTAATTATGTGCTTTTTTTCTTCCCTCTAGATTAGTTTGAATAGAAAATCACCCATTTTAGTTATCTTGTCTTAGCTCACTATTTCCAGCTTTTGGTGTCACTTTTTCCTATTGAATTATGTTTTCTATTTCATGTATCAGCCTTTTATTTTCATTTCATAGATTTTGTTGCTTGTTTAAAATATCTACTTAAAAATTAGTTTCCTAGAGTGGCGATTTAGATAAATGATTTTTTGGTCATCCTGATATAGATTTCCCCCAATCACTTGAACTGCATCTCATGAACTATTAAATGTTTTGTTTTTATTTTATATTTTCTTTATTTTTGTTTATTTTCACATTATTTGGATGATTTTACTGTATTATACAAATTGAAAATATATTGAAACATGTTTATGGCATAAAGTATGTTCTGTCTTTATGACTGTTTTACACACATGAAAGAACAACAGGAGTTCCAGTTAAAATGGCAGACAGTTAATAGCCACACTTCAACTGGGCAAGAAAATAGGGAAAATCATGAAATTATCTACTCAAAACAAAAAGAGTGGAATGTACCTTGATTTATCAAGAAAAAGGGGGTGGCATGAGTACAATGGACCAAATAGTAGAGATAAAAATGACAGAGAAGAATAGGAAAACTGGGAGTTGATTCTCCATAATCCTCATCCCAGGGAAGATGGCAGCAGAAGGCTTTGAAAGATACAGAGCCCCCCAGGAGATCTTATGGCTGGTTGGAAGTATAGCAGAATGCTTCAGAAGTGTGCACAGATGAAGAGAGTTATGGTAGAGACCTCCAGGACAGCACTTGGTTGGAAGAATCCTCTGGAAGTGTATATAGCTGAACATAGGTATAGCAGAGCCCTCTCAGATGGCACATGGCTGGCAAGAGGCACAGCAGAGCCATTTGGGATGGTGTGTGGCTAGTGGGAGGCATAGTGGAGCCCTTTGAATGAGTGCTTGGGGGAACAGAGGTATAATAAAGCCCTCTGGGACAACATGTGGCTGACAGGAAGCACAGTGGGGCCCTCTGAGATGGCATGCAGCTGATGAGGGACCATAGCAGAACCCTCCAGAAGGTTGGATGGCTGACTAAAGGTACTGCAGGAATGGAAAAGCAGAGGTCTGAAGGACTCTTCTAGGAGGAGGACAGGCTAAACAACCTACTGCATGGTCTAGGACCTGGGGAATATGTTTTTGTTTTTGTTGTTGTTGTTTTGTTTTTTATTTTTAATCTAGGAGAGATGTTCCATGCCCTGGCCTCTGGCACCACTGAAAATGAGAACTGGTGGGAGAAAAACTGCGTGGTGGAGAGTAGAGGGGATAGAGAAGAGCAGTTGGCACTGCTAGATCTCCAAGCCTAAGAAAGCTTGTTCAGACTAAGGTGCATTTGGGGGCTGGGAGTGCTTGTGATGCAGAGAGGTGGTTCCACACACCCAGGGAGGCTAAGAGACATGGTTTAGGTTGTGGTGCAGTTTGGGGGTGGTAGGAATGCATGGGACAGGGAGAAACTGAGGGGCAGTGCTAAATGCAGAGACTGCAGTGGGAGCTAGGCACTGGACACTGAGGCTGCAAAGTACAGGGGTGAGGGAGGAAAAGAGAAGCACCAGTGATTGATCATCACCCAAATGCACAAGAACATCATGGCAGAACCTCTTTACACATGGAAGAGGTGAGACCTAGAACCCAGACCAAGCAATGGGCAAGGCTCAGCAGAAAAACACATGAAACATAAAAGACCAAGCAGGATGGGAAGACTCATTAGACCAAATGTCCTCAATGGGAAATTTCAAAGTAACTACATACTAAGAGATACCTGATAAAGAATTTAGAGCCCTGCTTGTAAATATGCTGAAAGATTTCAAAGACACCACTTAGATAGCAATTGATTCACTGGATGAAAAGTTATCTAACTTGGAAGAAAAATTCAGCTAGGAAATAGAGACTCTGAAGATAAATCAAACAGAAATGCTGGAGATTCAAAGCAAACTCAATCACCTCAGTATTACATTAGAAGCATCAGTATCCAAAGCAAAGAAGCTATTATAAAAACTATAAGAGAGAAATAGCAACTCACAAAGACAAGCCCATCACAGTAACATCAAACTTCTCAATAACAATTTTAAAGGCAAAGAAAGCTTGGACAAACATCATTCAAGTCCTGAAAAAGAACAACTGCCAACCAAGATTATATTACCAGTGAAGCCATCTTTTAAAATAGATGGTAAGTCCAAAACATTCCATGATATTGGTTTGTTTAAATGATTCCCAGACACCCAACTAGAATTTCAGAGGACCCTCAAAGAAACACTGCATACAGGAATATACAGGAATGAATAATAAATATGAAGGGAACTTAAGAAAAAATAGGCCAAACATGAATCAAAAAACATTAACAAGTACCAAATTGATGCAGAATAACAAGCACCTCATAATAATTACACTCAATGTAAATGGCCTTACCTCATCATTCAAGAGGCATGGACTGTCCAATTGGATAAAAGCCATAAACCCTGAATATGCAGAATTCACAAAACTCATCTCATCTGTAAAGACCATAAAAAGCTGAAAATTAAAGGCTGCAAAAAATATACCAAACATGTAGGAACAACAACAACAAAAAAGCAGGCATTACTATACTAATTTTGGACAATTTAGTTCAATTCCAAACTAATCAGAAGAGACAAAGAAGGACACTACTTATTAGTAAAAGGAACAGTCATAATAACAGTCATAATAGGAACCCATAATAATACTTAATATTTACTCACCAAATACAGGGGCACCCAGTTTCATAAAATAAATTTTAATGGAGATAAAGGGACACATTGGGCCAGGCACAATAATTATGGGAGATTTCTATGCCCCACTTTCACAAGAGACAGGTCATCAAAGAAAAAACTACAGAGAAACACAGGACTTAAATAGCACCATCAACCAACTGGAACTTGCAGAATATTCCATCCATCAGATGTGGGATAAATATTTTTCTCAATACCACATGGAACTTTTTCTAAGAGAGACCACATTTTAATCCACAAAAATGTCATCAACCAATACAAAAAGAAAAAATAGGAAATCATCCCCTGTATCTTATCAGGAAACACTAGATAAAACTAATACTCAAAAGAAAGAAAAATTTCAGAAATGTACAAATTTATGTAGACTAATACACTACTGATTGACTAATAGGTCATCAAAGAGATCAGAGAGAAAATTTACAATTTTCTGTAATCAAACAAGGATGAAAATATATCCTACCAAATTTTATTAGATACAGCAAAGGGAGTTCTAAGAGGGAAGTTCATAGCCATGAATGTCTTCATCAATAAGTTAGGGAAGGCCCAATTAAATAATTAATGACACATCTTAAGGCACTATAAAGCCTACATCAAGACAACAACAAAAGAAGTACTCAGATAGTAATTATAAAGATCAAGACAAAGATATATCAATTAGAATCTAAAAAGACAATTCAAAGAATTAGTGAGACTAAGAGCTGGTTCCTCAAAAAGACTAATAAAGTAGATTTCCCCTAGCCAGTCTCACCAAAAGAAAAGGCTAAAATTTTAAAAATTAGAGAAGAGAATGCGATCATAACTCCTGACACCAATGAAATCCAGAAGATCATCAGGGATTACTTTGATAAATTGCACTCCAACATATGAAAATATAGAAGAAATGAGTAAGTTCTTTAACACGTATGAATTATCAAAATGAAGCCTGGTAGACACAAGCAATTTAAACAGACCCATTACATTCACCAAAATAGAGTTAGTAATAAAAATCTCCCAGCAAAGAAAAGTCCAGGTCCCAATATGTTCACAGTAGAATTCTCCCACACCTTCAAAGAGAATTAATACCTGTTATTCTCAAGATATTTCATAATATAGAAAAGGAAGAGACACTTTCAAACTCATTCTACAAATCCAATATTACCCTATTACCAAAAGTAGGCAAGGATACTTCAAAGAAAGAGAACTTTAGATAAATTTCCCTGTTGAACATTGACACAAAAATCATCAATAAAATTCTGACAAAACAAATCCAGCAACACATTAAAAAGATCATACACAATGATCAAGTGGGCTTCATTCCACAGATGCAAAGCTGGCTCATCATATGAAAATCAATCAATGTATTCATCATATCAACATACTTAAAGACAGAAATCACACGATAATCTCAATTGATGCTGAGAAGGCCTTTGACAAACTGCAATATTCTTTCATTGTAAAAGTCCTGGAGAAAAGTGGGCATAACAGGGAAATGCCTCAATATCATAAAGGCCATATGGGACAAATCCATAGCCAATATCATATTAAATGAGGAAAAGTTGAAACTATTCCTTCTAAGATCAGGAAAAAGACAAATATGTCCACTCTCCTCTCTTATTCAATATTGTGATCAGTCTTAACCAGTGCAATCAGGCAAGAGAAAGAAGTCAAAGAGACACAGATAGGAAAGAAGAGAACTAATTATCCTTATTCACAGATGGCATGATTCTTTATCTAAAGGACCCCCAAAAATTCCTCTAGAAATTCTGACAGCTAATTAACTCCTACAGCAAAGTAGTAGGAGTAATATGATACAAAATTAACCCTCAAAAATTAGTAGTCTTCCTTTACACCAATAGTGAACAGGAAGAAAAATTAAAGTAAGAATCTCATTTACAATAGCCCACAAAAAAATTAAATATTTAAGTATCAGTCTAACCAAAGACAATAAAGATCTCTACAAGGTAAATTTCAAAACACTAAAGATGAAAATTGCAGAGGATACTAGAAGATGGAAAGATGTCCCTTGCATATGGATCATGAGAATCAATATTATAAAGATTTCTATATTACCAAAAGCAATTTACAGATTTAATACAATCCTCATTAAAATTCCAATGACAGACTTTGCAGAAATAGAAAAAATAATCCTAAAATTCATATGGAAACATAAAAGACCATGTATAAAAACAATTTTAAGCTGTAAAAAAATCACAGATGGGATCACTATACCTGACTTCAGGCTATACTACAGAGCTACAGTCACAATAGAGCTTGCTACTGGCACAAAAATAGGCCTGAGTACCAATGGAACAAACTCAAAGACCAAGAAGTACACCCTCACAACTACAGACACTTGATTTTTGACAAAGTGGCCAAGGATATTCAATGGAGAAAAGATAGCCCCTTCAATAAATGATACTAGGAAAACTGGATATAGAGCTGTAGAAAATTGAAAATTGACCTGTATCTCTCAATTTGCATGAGATTCAATTCAAAATACATATGAGACCTTAACATAGAACGGGAAACCTTAAAGCTACTAGAAGAAAAGATAGAAAACATGCTCCAACACATATTTCCTTAACAAGAATCAAATTGCCCAGGAAAAGCACCAAGAATCAACAAATGGGATTACATGAAATTAAAAAGGTTCTTAAAGCAAAGGAAACAATCAACATAGTTAAGGTAGTGCCTACAGAATGGGAGAAAATCTTTACATCCTACACCTTGAACAGAGGATTAATTTCAAGAATGCTCAAAGAATTTAAGGCAGCAAATATAAAGATAACAAATAACTCAATACAAAAGTGGACAAAGAAAATGAACAGACATTTCTCAAAGGAAGAAGTTTCAAGGGCCAAGAAACACATGAAAAAATGCTTAATATCCCTAGACATCAGGGAAATACAAATCAAAACAACACTGAAATTCCATCTCACTCCAGTAAGCATGGCCAAGATCAACAAAACAAATAAGAAGTTCTGGTGAGCATGCAGAGAAAAAGGAACACTTTTACACTGCAGTGGGTATGTAAAGCAGTTCAACCATTTTGTAAATCAATATGGAGATACTTAAGAAAACTAAGAATAGAACTGCTATACAACCTAGCTATACCTCTCCTGGGAACACACACACACACACACACACACACACACACACACACACGGGGGGTATATTACTCAGCAGTGACAAATAATGAAATAATGTCATGTGCAGCAAAATGGATGAAACTGGATAATATCATCCTAAATGAACAAACTCAGACCCCAAAACAGAAATAATATATGCACTCATTCATATCTAGGAGATAAATCTAACTTAAAAGAAGAAAAAACTCTGTACATATGGAAATATATAAAAAGAAATAATCAGGCTTATCTAAGAAGGAAAATATAAACAGAATAGAAAGTAGGGGGGGATGGAACTAGTTGGGGGAGAAAAGATTGTGGAAGGTGTGATGGGGAAGGGAAATAATACAGAGGGATAAGAGGAGAAAGTATAATCTCAAATTACATTATGCAACTACACAAATACACGGAGAAAAGCTGAGGCATATACTCCATAATTGCATATGATTTTTACTACATATTAACTTCCATAAATTATGTATGTTGATGAAAGTGTAACCAAAAGTGATGTAATAGATGCACAATGGAAATAGCAAAAGACTTATTACTCTGTACCCCATTAACATTTATTAATTTAAAAAAGAAAGAAAAATAGATGCTGCTATGGTTGGGTGGTTTAGCTTAAAGAATTTTCTCAATGTTTGTCAAAAGGTACATTTGCTGGTCATGAATTCTTTCAAAGTCTGTTTCATAATATTGATCCTTATTTTGCTTTCATTTCTTTCATTTTATAGGTAAATTTGCTAGGTAAATATTCCTAATTCTCTGAAGAGAAGTCTAATGCCATTCTTTAGTTTGTTCCTCTCTATACAATGCATCTTTTTCCTCTGTATACCTTCAATATTTTCTCTTTATCAATGTTTTTCAAAATTTAATCATCACATGTCTTGGCAGAGCTTTCCTTAGTTTTCTTCTGCTTGGCTTTCACTTCTTCTCTTAAAGTTTTGGTTTTAAAACTAAGTTTTTTATATCATATATCACATATGATAGCTCTCATTTCTAGATGTCCCATCTGCTTATTTTTAATATCTGTCATTTCTTTCCTCATGTTCATGTTATCCTTCAAATGATTGAACTATTAAATGAATATAAATGCATATTTAGTGGGCCTACTTTAATATCTTTTGTTGATAATTCTATCACCTATTAGATTTATCTTTCTAGTTGTTGGTGACACATCCCTGCTTCAATTTATGTATTATAATTTTTGCCTGGATATTAGATACTGGGAATGTTGCAGGATTTTGTTGTATTTCTTTAAATACATGTATTTCTTTAAGTGTGTTGGACGTTTTCTGTCAGAAATTTATATAACTTAATGTGATTCATTTTGGTTTCTTCTTATAATCTATTTTGACAGATAGATCTTAACTTTCATGCTTGAGCTCATTCCTCTCCACTTTCTCATGTGACATTTTGCAGTTTCTACTTAATTTTTTGGGCTGGGATTTAGCTCAGTTGGTAGAGTGCTGCTCTGAAGTCTCGGAGATCCCAATTTGATTCCCAGCACCACAAAAACGGGAGAAGGATGTGGCAACCCCCTCCCGAGGCAATCCCAAAACAATCAGCCATTGAAAACCCTGTAAGGGTTGCTATAAATCGGACGCGACTCTATGGCACCTAACAACAACAACAACAACAACAATTTAATTTTCTAGATAATTAGTGGGGTTTCTCCACTCTGGCTTGGAGCAACATAAATGATTTCTAGCTCTGTGTTTGCTCTCGGAAGTGTTTTCTATACAGTAACCTCATTAATTGTGTTCTTTCTTCATAAGTTATTCTCATCCAACACAGTTGGGTTTTACCCTCTGCATGCATATACTTGCACCTAGCCAACTACTCAATTGCACATCTATGCATATTTCTGGACTTTACTCTCTGCCTAGCATATACTTGTTGAGTGAATAAAAGAATGATAATAACTTCAATGGTTCATTCTAATCATTTGGTTGCATATCAACAAATCATTAAAGCTTATGGAGAAAATAATACTTTTAATTTTTATAGGAAAAGAACATGGTGCTTATTTATAGAAGATCAGAAACATCTTTCTGATTGAATATATGGACTGAACTTAAAAGAATATCAAAAAAAGAAAATAATTATTGCTATTGAAGAATGGCTGGGATTTAGCTCAGTTGGTAGAGCGCTGCACTGCAGTCTCTGAGGTCTTGAGTTCAATTCCCAGCACCACAAAAATGGGAGAAAGACCTGGAAATCCACTCCCAAAGCAATCCTGAAACAATCTGCCATTGAAAAACCCTAAGAGGGTTGCTATGAGTCAGATATCGACTCAACGGCACCTAACAACAACAACAATTGAAGAATGGTTAATTTTGAGCCATTATGTTAAGTATTTATAGAACTATTTAGCATAAAAGCAAGTGGTAAAAATCAGCAATGTATCCTTACAAAAACTTCTAAATAGACCAGCTCTTTTTGATAGAAGTTACTTAAAATTTTTAGTCATATATCAGTTTTAGCAAGTACTCAAACCTCACAAATATATATTATAGTCTAAGAGGATTTTATTTTGCAAAGCAGGAAGAATATACCTACTACATCTTGGGTCAAGAGTAAGAAAATGGATATTTTGTCAATAATTTTTAAAAGAAATTTTTAGATACAAATTAAGTTGCATATGTACATAAACTTCAAAGTAAAATTAGAATATGATTGAAAATTATTGCTGTGATTATTTTTCAATTGCCTGGAAAATATATCTTTTAAATCTTCACAAATTCTTTGTTCTGTTAGCAAATAGACTCTTTTCTTTTATTATACACCTTTGGTTCATATGCCATACACAACAAGAACATAACAAAATGCACATAACTCAGATTATGCTGTTCATAACTTGATATTTAGTTTAATAAAACATTACGGGGTATGTTAATTTTGATCATGATGAAGAATGCAATCATGAAATACAAAGGTATTCATTGGAATTATATATGAAGAGTGCTGGGTAAATCTTGTATATTCAAGAGACCTGGACTGTGATTCACTGTTTTAGCCTCTCACTGTAGTTGTCAAGTGTGTTACCTACTTGATGTCTTATTAAAAATGCCCCCAGATGAGAAAAATCAAGTCATTAACAACTGAGGAAGCCATTAGTTTTCTCCACAAAAGTGTTTGTTACTGATAATATCAAATCTGGACAGTTTCATACTCATATGCCTTTAAATATACTATTCACTCCCCAAAGTGTCTCATTTACTCTATTCTTAGACTCTCTCTTGTACATACTAGATACAAGCAGATAGGTTTGACCCTAAAAATAAGAATAAATCCCTGCCAAAAATAGCACTTTGCTATTCATGATCTCAATCTCTTAAGAATGAATCTTTCCAGTCCTTACTTTATATTGCATAAAATTTGAATATTACATAACAAAGAAAACACAATTTTCCTTAAAATTGACTAGGTTAATGCATTTTTTCCTCCTTTGATAGCTGAGCTCTGAATTCTTCCAGGGTTAAGCATGTTATAATCATGCAAAAGAAAGGAAATTAAATAGGAAATACCTAAGTTCAAATTATGGTAGAAACACCACCTGTATAATTTTGGCAACTATTAAACTAAATCTTAATTTAACTATTATAATCTTATTTTCATAAGTTTATAAATATTAAAAATATGTCATGTACATGAGACAAAAAAGGAGCACAATACACCATTTAAGTAAGTATTAAGTAAACCAAATGACTTTCATTAAATCATAACGGGGTGAACAGAAGCACAGGTACTAATTTCCTAGAGAAATTAAGGTCTCCTTTATTCCTAAAAAAAAATTAAATTATACTAGTCAACACCATGGATAGCTTTTTCTGAGAAACTGTTTTTGAGACTCTTCATTTTCACATACGCATTTATCGTTTTAGAGTTCCAGAGTTTATTTAATTATTTTCACACTCTGTTTGGGAAAGGGATCTTTCTTCTTTTTAAATGAATATATCTGTGTATTTGTGCTCTATTTCTCCCTCAAGATTTGTGTCCTGGTCATTTTTTTT
>VMDO01028244.1:0-12963 GCA_007922755.1 Pedetes capensis
GCTGGGATTTGGCTCAGTGGGTAGAGCGCTGCGCTGCAGTCTCTGAGGTCCTGAGTTCAATTCCCAGCACCACAAAAATGGGAGAAGGGCCTGGCAATCCACTCCCAAGGCAATCCCGAAGCACTCAGCCATTGAAAACCCTATGAGGGTCGCTATGAGTCGGATACCGACTCGATGGCACCTAACAACAACAACAACATACCCACAAGATTAAAAGTCAGTATGACTTTTAATTTTGAAGCTATTTTTGAAGCTAAGAAGAATTACAAATGAGAATATTATAGTGAGATAATTGTTGAGATTTTTTTCATGTCTTTATTCTTCAGCTGTGTGTGTGTATGCGTGTGCACGCGTGCGCGCGCGCGTGTGTGTGTGTGTTTATTTCCCTGTAGGTTACTTTTCTATTTATATCACATGTGAGAATCAGAAAAATTGGCATGAGAGATCCAATTTTACAAAGGATGATGCATCACACAGAGTTGGAAGACATTTTTAGAACTCTTTTTATGGAAACTTTCAAGGAGAACAAAATATGAAGACAACTGTATAACAAATTCTATGTGGCTTCCATTTCGTATCAACATGGCCAATTTTGTTTCATTTCTTTCCTCACCTACATCACTTTCTCACTTTCAGATTATTTTGAAGGAAATAGCAGATACCATATAATTTCTTCAGTGTATATGTCAGTGTGAAGAGGAGATTTTAAAACAAATCATATGGCTTACTTACATAACAAGATAGAAAAACATTTAGGCTCACCATCTTTACTTAGCAGGATCTGAGTTCATGTTCTACAAGAATAATGGCACCTATGTTAGATGCCCACATGAGCTAAGATGAATTGAATCTTGATGAATGGAACACACCTGGCCTTTTATTACATTTCAACTTTTACTTCTCAGTCCTCCATATTCTGTTCCTACCCAATAGGTCCAAAATATTTCCCATTATATCCTCTGTTCCAGTCAATCCACTCTTCTCATTCTCTTCCATGGCTATCACATTCCAACCCCAGTTTTCCCTTCTCAGGTATAGAATACCACACCCTTCATTCAAAAATCAACTCCTCTTTTAAGATTCAGATCAAACACAGTCTCCTTCAAGTCTTTCTGGAGGAGTATGAATCACAGTGATGGCTCCATTTCTTCAACCCTGTGGCCTTTCCCATTTGATCTTTACCATATAAGATTTTATTGCATATATGCACCAATGTTTATTTTCCAAATTTGATAAAAAGTTTCTGTGTGACAAAGATTATAATTTATAATAGTTCTATATCTTAAATTTCATAACACCTCACACAGAACTGCCTATATAGCAAATGCTCACTAAATGTGAATCCATGTATTCATCTATTTAGTGGTGTCAGATGGATATGTGGACTAGAAACATTGGATTGAATTTATTTAACATATAACTGACTATATTACTTAGCAAGTAATACATGCATTTACATGTTTAAATCGCTAAATTCTCCCAAAGATAAATTTTCCAATAACCTGTAATTTATTAGCTTAGTTTTAAAGATCAAGACTCCAATCTAAACTCTTCATGATGTAAGGTTTATCTAGTCATGATAATAGTCCTAGCATAGATTTCTTTGGTATTTATTTCTTATGATGCCTCTGAAAGTCATCTCTGTAAGAAGTACCAAGAGCACTCGAATGAAAACTGAATGTTCCCTCTGGTTTCTAGAGAGCTCATCACACATGCTGAGCAGTGGACAACCCCTAAAATAGCACTACTCAATCTATTTCATTTATATTGCAAGGCATTTGAAAATGGAATATTTTAATGTGCTGAAATAATTTGATATCTATGTATGACTTGCCATTCATATTTTTCTTTTTCACTCAAGTCTGATTTTAATAGGGATGATATATAATGAAAAACATGTGAAAGTGATATGAAATTTATAGCATTATTATTCTTGACAGAAACAATATGCCACTATGAAATTTAGTTATTAAAATTTACTCTATGATAATACTGGGAAGAGAATAAACTCACTGTCTTGAGTTATATTTAGTTGGAGTAGGTGTTGACAACATTAGTGATTATCATTTCTGAGACTAAATGTTTGTCATGCAAATTCATTTAGGGCATTTCAACATTGCTCAGGTTTGTATCCCCAATACCTACTATATGTGTGTTCCATAAGTGCCTAATGGAATAAATTGTTGGAGTCATGATGCTAATTGATGCTAATTTCATGAAGGAGCAGGAGAGAACATGCCTCTCTGTGACAACATTTAGAAGAAAATACTACCCAAGCAAACTGATTAGACTCCAACTTAAGTTTTAATCCTGAATAGAAAATCAGTACTGTAAAGAGGGGGTTTCAAGCTCCCCATTGTACTCAAATCTGGAGGACTGAATACTAACACTGAGCAACTCTAGGTCTTAGTACCCAGAGGAAGTAGAAAAACATCTCTATGGCTCAGAACCATTAAAATATATGGTACCTAAAATGTATTGAACATATACTGTGCATAAGTCACTGTACTAAGTGTTTTGCAGGCATTATCTCATTTTAACCTCAGAAGGTGGATGTGATTTTGGGTCCACAGTATTGCCAAGGAGACCAGAGCCTTGGAACATTAACCTGCAGCTTTCATGTTTAGCTTTCCTTCATACTATCTGTGTTATTTTAAGCTACTTGCCCCAAAATCTTTCCATGGGAACTTGTGTTAGCACTTATTCTCTAATGTATGTTGGGGCCTATACCGACCTCTAGCAGCCAAGATTCCAAAACCTGCTAGTGTATCTGGTTATGTGACTCAATTCATTTGTCAAAAGTCAGTAGCCTTTAGTGTTACCTTCACCTATTACCTTTGTTTATGAATTTTTTTTCCTCAGATAATACTGGAATCATTATCAAACATGAATCATAATTCCATAACTTGCAGTCAGCCTTCTCATCTCTAATTAAAATGAAACTCTAATGTCTGAATTTATCTTTGTCATGATAAACAACCTGTCTACTCCATCCTCAGAACCACGTGCTCGGTTATAAGCCAATCTCCTGGGCTCATATCCTCCCTATCACCTGTAATGGACACTTGTGGCATACCTGGGGTCCCTGTGTCCCCTCTCCCCAAGACCTAGCCAAGTGGGTTCTGTTCTTTCACTCACTCAGCTTCCATCCCACAGACAGGAAAGTCACTGTCTGAGTCTGGCTTACCTTCTCTCCCAAGAAATAAGATTTCAGCAATCTGTCTGGCTCCACATTCCATGTGGATGATACTTTCAAATGCAATAATCCCACAGCACCAATATTCTTGAATGAAACTATGAGTTTGTGCCCCAAACAATAATGCAATTAACATTCTCTTTCTCTGGTGTTCCCCCAACAGTTGATGTCTAAGGAATCAAGTCAGCAGAGCCATCCTTCAATACGAGTGAGCAGTGGTGAAATCTGAATTTAATCCCTCCAGTTTCTCCTGTTTATAACTTTCTTCCTCCATTATAATCCTTCCACATACACACACACACACACACACACACACACACATCAAAATACTGCCAGATTGGGCAGTCAGGTCTGCTGTCTTTGGGAGTTGTACTATAACATGAACTTATTTTCTCTTCTCCATTTCACTCAAAACAAGCAAACAGAAAAATGACCCCTGATATTTATTCAGTCATCCTATGACACACAAATTCACATGAAAGTGGCAATTACTTATAACCACTTTATTCTTTCCTCTTCTTAATAATTGTTGTTGTTAGGTGCCATCAAGTCAGTATCCAACTCATAGCAACCCTCTGTACAACAGAGGAAACACTATTGTCAGTGCTTCTCTGCTGTTCATAGGGTTTTCAATGGCAGACTGATTTTGGGGAGGGGGTTGCCAGGTCCTTCTCCCAAGCCTACAGCTTCTGGTGTTCCCAGGTGGTCTCTCATCCAGGTACTAACCACGCCTGACCCTGCTTAGCTTCTGAAATCTGACAGGATCGGATGCCACAGGGCTATAGCTATGTATTTAATGAGGACACTTGGAAAGCAAAGACCATGAGCCAAAAGAAAATATTTCTGGTTTTGTAGTTTAGGAAATGTGATAAAAGATAAATTAGAACCAGTGAATTTTTCCTTATGCCTCTTCATAACACCAACTGAAACACAGCCATGTCATTTGACCTTGAAGTTATGATTTCATATAAAAATGTACCTTGTCTGGCAAAGAGATATGATATTCCTTGAGCACTCATTCACTACCTATGCAGAGTTATGTAATCCCATTTAATTCCTAATATGAATTTTGTGCTGTGCCATGGATATTACTATTCTCCATTTTACAGTTAGATAAACTGGGCCTTAGCCAAGAGTGGGTAGACCACAAATTTCTCAGTAATGAACCCAGAAGTGGATCCCAAGGATGCCTACTTCCCAACCATGTCCTTTACACACATTGCTTAATTCGGCCTAGCCCATTGATGGAAATGTTACCTAAATAGCTGCTATATTGTCCTTGCAAACATATCAAGACCCTAGCCTATCAGTCACTTTCCAGTGATATCTCAATGAATAAGAAATTATTTGGATACTTTACGTACCTACTGTGCCTAGTACAAAACATGAAATATGACAGTGGCTGTGGTTGGCAGAGTGATGTTCCCCAAAGTTGTCTACATCCTAGTCCCAAGTATTTGCTTTACATACTTTACATACTAAAAGGGACTTTGCAGATGTGATTAAGTTTATGAACATGATATCAGAAAACTATCCTGAATTACCCAGGTGTTCCAAGCTAATCACATGAATTATTAAAGTGCAGAATGTTTCCAATCTTTGATCAAAGAAAAGTATGAAGACAATATGAGAATTAAGGAAATATGCAATATGTCTGGTCTGACTTTAAATGTAGGCAAAGGAAGGGCTTATAAGTCACAGACTGTAGGTGGTCTCTGGTAGCTTAGAAAGGTGAGGAAACAGATTCTCCCCCAAAGTCTTCAGAAAGGAACAGTCTGGCCAACATCTTGATGGTAGTTCAATTTGACCTGGGCCATATTTTTGACTCATAGAACTGTAAGGTCATAAATTTATATTGTTTTAAGCCACTAACCTTATGGTGGGGCTGGGATTTAGCTCAGTTGGTAGAGTGTCACTCTCCAGTCTCTGAGATCCCAGGTTCGATTCCCAGCACTACAAAAATGGGAAAAGGACATGGCAGTCCACTCCCAAGACAATCCTGAAACAATCAGCCATTGAAAGTCCTATGAGAGTTGCTATGAATCAGACATGACAGCACCTAACAACAACAACAACAATAACAACAATCTTGTGGTAAATTGTTGCAGCAACACTACGAAATTAATGTAGTGGCTTAACATTTATAAATTAAATAAATGAGTTAATGCATAGGTTCACCTTGCTTCTATAAACTGGACACTCCTGTCAGGGTCAGAAGTGTAAACTTTCTTTTGCTCTTTTGGGAGTAGCCAGCTTCCCATGGAGTTTGCTAAATCAGGACCTTGTGGTTCAATGAGATTTACATCTATGTAATTTTGTTCTGTATCATATGTTTCAATCATTGTTCAGAATATATTCATCTCCAGGTGGATCAAACCCACAATGATCCATGTACTGACAGCTGTGAACCTGATTCTACATTGGTTTTTGTTTGGTATTATTTAATGTTCATGTAAAAAAAAATCAAATGTCAGATCAGGCTGATTATCTTTGTCCTAAAAGGACAGACACATTTTTCCTTTCATGGTGCTAAACTGAGTCTAATGACAAGAACAAACTAGAGAAATAGGAGTCTTTATGACTCTCAATGACCTAGTCTAGTAGAGACAATGACCTTCTTATGATTGTTGTTGTTGTTGTTGGTGCCGTCGAGTAGGTATCCAACTCATAGCGACCCTCATAGGGTTTTCAATGGCAGACTGTTTCGGGATTGACTTGGGAGTGGATTGCCAGGTCCTTCTCCCATTCATATATGATAGACCAATTGTTGTTGTTGTTAGGTGCCGTCGAGTCAGTATCTGACTCATAGCGACCCTCATAGGGTTTTCAATGGCTGAGTGCTTCGGGATTGCCTTGGGAGTGGATTGCCAGGCCCTTCTCCCATTTTTGTGGTGCTGGGAATTGAACTCAGGACCTCAGAGACTGCAGCGCAGCGCTCTACCCACTGAGCCAAATCCCAGCCCCAATAGAATCCCACATGTTCTAAAAAGAAGAGTTCCTTCTTTGACATAAAACTTTGCCAGAATTTGAGATTCTTTATGTGCTCTTGCATATATTTATTTCCATTTAACCAGAATGTTTTAAGTGAAATATTCAGGGAAATATATTCCCCGGCCTACAGATATGACTAAACAATGTAAAAAATGTACCATTTATGGATCTCTCAGACATTCACAGAACATTTCATCCAACAGCTGCAGAATACATATTCTTCTCATCAGCACATGGAACATTCTCTAGGAGAGAACATATGTTAAGTTACAAAACAAGTCTCAACAAATTTTTTAAAAATGAAATCATATCATGTATCTTCTTTGACTACAATAAAAAAACTAGAAATCAAAAGAGGAACTTTAGATATGGTACAAATAACATGGAAACTAAACAACATGCTCTTGAATGAACAATAAGTCATCAAAGAACACTTTAGCAAATGCAAAATAAGTAAAGCAAATCATTTTTGAATTCTCAAAGGTCAACAATAGAGAGTAAGAATAAAACAGAAGCACTTAAAACAGAGACATGGTAAGTAACTTTAAACCAATATGTGAGCTGCTTTTAAAAAAGTGTCCATACTTTGTGTCCTGGAAAGGACAGAAGTTTCTAAACAGAGAGTCAGAAGTTTTGAAATAAAGGAAGGAAAGTATAGAGAATGAAGAAAGAGAATAGGAAATGAAAGAAAGGGAAGAAAGCAGGGAAAAAAAGATGTGGGAGGAAAAGGATGAGAAAGAAAGAGAAAAATAGGAAGAAAGGCAGAATTTAGGCAGTTGGATGAACTAAAGGATATTTTATAATACTTTTTCCAAAAAAAAAAAATGCCTCAGGTAACTTTCATTGTGAGAATTGCTACCAAGACTTTTCAAGCTACTGTGCTTTATTGAATTTAGCACTCATCCTAAGTTTATTCTATGGTCTAACTCTCAATTTTTGTACTGCTTGAGGCAGTTATCACTCTGTGAGAACATGCCTTAGCAAATGTCTATAATAATACCAGCTCCATGTAGGGATGCTTTCTATCTAAATATGCAAAGTATCAATGTCAGGATGAGTAGAACAGAATGATTTGTGTCATTGAGGGTTCTTGTATAGACACTGAAAGATCATGCTGAATGGGAATGATACTTGTATTTCAAGAACAAAGTGGATATATGGGGAAGGGTTCCAAAGGAGGAAAGACTTTTCCTGTAGAAGTCTCACAACTTTCCTGTGAGTAGGATATGAACAAGGGAGGAGAGTAGTTGTGGTTCCACAAGTGGCAAGATAAGAATATCTGAGGAGATAGTATGACCCCTGGGAGCTGAGGAGCTGATCACAAAAAGATGAGGCCTTGAGAATGACTCCCAGGTACTTAAGGAAGTAGTAACCAGAACTCATGAATCCTATTTTCAAAGGAGCTGCAACAGCTATGCCCAAAGTCATTGCCACAACTCCAGCCCACAAACTTACCTCTCATGGAATCTTAATTTGCATTGCTCCAAAAAATAATAGGGGCTAGCAATTCCCTTTGTTCCCTTCTTACCTTTGCCAGCCAAACCAGCACTCTGAAATCCCAGGCTCCAGAGGTCCCAGAGGTAAGATTTCAAGACCAAACTTTTCTTCCATTTCCAGTACTGTTACCCAGGTGCCAATGAGATCCAGTGTCAGCAAGCTGGAACATCACCTCTGTGTCACTGCAAACACAGTTGTTTCAGTCACCACGTTAAAGGCTTTTATGCACACGCACACACACACACACACACACACACACAGACACTTTTCTCTCAAGATGTACGTATAAATCATGGCACTGGACTGGAGTTAGCTTCCCATCAGCCCCATTGCAGTACCTAAACTCTCCTCTCTACAGCACTCAGGCTTTGTTGTTCAGTCTAACTCATTCCCTTTAACACCTTCAGCACTTCACGCTTAGGACTCTCCTTTTCTCCCTCCTCCCTCTAATTATACTTCCACCAGGTTTACATCTACCCAGCTAAAGTTACCTATGACCAAAAATCAGAGATCAACAGTGAAATGGGGTTTCTTGCAGACAGACCAGAGAAAATAAGGAAGTCACAAGAGTGACTAAAAATAAAACAGGTTTAGATTGGATTTCCAAATGAACACAAAAGAATCAGTAAGAGAGAGTGAGCATAACTAACTCACAAGAAAGGGAACTGAGATCACACTGATAGTGTTCTGTTTGTACACCTGAAGGGCTTTACAATCTTGATGTGTTGCTTTATTTTTTCTCTATTGGGGGCACTAAAAACTATGGTATTCATCAGTGCTATTCACCAAATATTTCTGGTTCTCTATCAGGGTATTTGGTAGGATTGAACTTGATTTCTTACAATATAACCTTTTATAGGCATATGTGTCATCTGCAGGTGGAAGTTTTAAGAATTAGTGCAGAATTCAGTGTACTCTTTCTCCACTAGCATCAACCAATAACAACCCTGTAGATATGGTCTGTTCCTTCATCTTGGGTCTTAGAGTGAAAATGCATGAACCAGGGTCTCCAGTCAACTCTGGTACGCAGGCTGTTTGGATAGGAAATAAACTCTGTGGACAGAGGCAATAATATCTCAGGTTGCTCATTACTACCACATCACTTATTCTAACTTAACTGACACAAAAAATTATATCCCATTTACTTATTTTTGAACATCACATAGAAAACAAAGCAAATTTCAAGACCTAATCTACACTCAAATTATTTAAATAAATCACCTAAAATGCAGGTAATACTATATTCTTCCTACCAAATGTAATAAATCACAAAGAATATATTCAAATGTTATCTCCCAAAGCCAAGTCATGTTTTATGTATGTTATATTTCATTAACATAATTGAATATAACTCTCATGAAAGTGATAGTTTTAGGGCAAAAATCACATTGGCTTCTATTCATATAATTTTGTTGTTGTTGTTAGGGGCCGTTGAGTGGGTCCAACTCATAGTAACCCTATGTACAACAGAACAAAAAACTATCAGATGTATATAATTTTAAGTGAGAGTAATTTTAAAAATCGTGGAATGTGCATATTATTAGCTCCTTTAGGATCTCCAGGATCACTTGGGGCCTTTTCTACATAAAGAAGCAACTGGAATTACATGTCATATTTAGAATCAGACACTGAATCAATCATACTGGGGTAATTTTGGATCCTTTGTCCTTTGATCAGAATGAATCAGAATACTACAATATAAAGCTTCCTTGAATCTGCCTTTAAAACATAGATTTTTAGTTGATCCTTCAAATAGACAGAATGACAATCATTGACATTGAAAAGGAGCAAAATTTCATCTTTCCTCATGTTATAAATAGACTCCTTTGTAATTATATGGAGAAAGAGAGAGATATATACATATTCTTAGAAATTTTTCAATGGATTTTTCTATTCTCAGCAATTAGATTATGGTGTTCATTTTTGTGAGGCCTTTTGATGCTGCCTAGAGCTTTTTCAAATTATTCTTTGGTTGGTGTGAAATCATTTCTTTTCCCCATTTTTTTCATCAAGGATAAAGACAAATAGATGTTTAGTCATTTAAACTCCTTTAGATTTTAAAAACAACTTCCTTTTATAGTGTGTAACTAGCAGATGCACACAGTAGGAGACCGTTTCTTTTTATGATCCCTATGGCCTATGGCACCTAGTGGTGTCCATTTGCAAATTGCCTGCTTTGTGCTATCTCTTTGCTTAGTCTATAGAAATTTTCCAGTAGGAGAACCAAAAGGCCACAGAGCTCTTGTATTCCCTATGGGCAGACAGCAATCTGGACAGCAGACAAAGTGTGGAAGCCGAGTGTACTTTGGCAGACAGCCAGTTTAGTAGACAGTTCTTGGTTACGTCAAAAGCTGCTGTGTACTTCTCTGTGATAGAAAGATGTGTAAATCATAGATTCAGCAGAAGTGCTTACACCCAGTAGTTACCTTGTAAAAATGAGTGATTCTATAGCTTTTGACATTGTTCTATAGACATATGACCAAACTCTAGTAAAAACATCAGCTCAAAAACACAGCTGTGGCACTTGCTTTATACCCATAGAAAAATCACTTCATTGCTTATCTGACAACTCACTTCCAAGATATTTCTCTTTATTTTTCTTTCAAGTTCCTCCTTTAAAACAGGAGATCTAGTGGAGAGGAGTAATCTCCACTTCTCTCATGAATAGGGCTATCTTTCTAAGTGTCAGAGTGGTGGTCATTATCGTAATTATTATATTATTATAATATAGCATATAGGAGCTTGAATTCTATTCCAAGATTATCTGGGATCCCAGATTCTCTCCTTCCATCTGGATATATAATTTTCTTAAGTATCTTTCTTTCATATTCGTTTTTATTTTCCCCTTGTGGTACCAGGAGGCTGAATCCAGGACCTCATGCATACTTTTCAGGCATTCTACCACTAGACCCCTTTTCATTTTTGTCTCGATACAGGGTCTCACTAAATTATACAGGCTGACTCTGGCCTCGAACTTGTGATCCTTCTGCTTCTGCCTCCCAAGTCACTGGGATTATAGGTGTGTACCACCATGTCCAGTGTTTTCATATTCTTATGTGCTCCTATAAAAGTGCAGGTTTTTATATAAAGATTTTAGCATAGAGTCTGGCACAAAATAATCACTATTTATGTGCTTTCCATTGTTCATAGAAAAATTAGCACTTTAGTGCAGAGCATCTACTACTAACATAATCCTTTGTAAGAAAAGATAATTACAGTGGTAAGGCAGTATGAAGATTCCCAAATTGCCCACAATAAAAGACTCAATGACAGATCACAAACAGAGAGAGCCTCTACTTTAGTAGAGAAGTTAAGCAGCACTCCACCCTTATAAATCTTTCCTTATCTCCTTAATAAACCTTTATTTTTAATATCCAGGTCAACTTTCACCACAATCCTCTGGTCATGAGGTCTTTGAAAGCTCACTGGAAGAAACTCTTGAGCTACATAACCCAATCTTGTTATAATTATCACACAGTATGTGAAAAGAGCACTATGGTCACCTCTGAGGACCTATATCCAATTGGTAATGCAACAATCCAGAGTCCCCACTACTGTAAGATGGCATATTATGTCACTGATGCTGAGTTTTGTCAGCTTATGATGTTAGAGGCTGAATAGTATTTTTATCTTTTGTCCTAAACATGAACTCCCTTTATTCATTCATTTATTCACTAATTTAGTTACTCTACTAAGAAATAAGTTAAGCAAAGGCAAGTACTCAGATTTCCATTTTCAGTAAGGGGAGACAGTAATTAGTGTCATTTCTTTCACTGAGGATAATTAAAAATACTAGAAAAAATTAATTTCTTGAAAACAAAATAATAATGAGAGTAAAGAATTTCTGACCACAACTTTAGAAGATGAGAACCAGAAAGCTAAATCCCAAACTCAAAATTCCTTTAACTTAAGGACAGTTATCAATTTAAGGAAAAATTCATCAAAGCAGATTTGTGCTTAGGTAGACTACTTAAGCTGTCAAAGCTCAGGATCCCAAATTTGGAACTCTGATAAACTAGACCTTACTTTCATTCTCTCTAAAATTAAATTGAGATCTCAATGGATATAATTTAGATAAAATTAGACACAGCTGAAGAGATAATTCATAAACTAGAAAGTAGATAGTAAAGAATTATCCAGAACATATGATAAATTGACAAAACAATGTAATACAGGACAGAAAGACACAGAGAATACAAGGAGCAGAAGGACACGTCAGAAAGAATACAGTCATTATGTAAAGATATAACTAATTCTCAGAACTAAGAAGAAACATCAATCTGCACATACAAGACTCCTAAAAAAATATCTTGAGCAGGAAAAATAAACATAGACGTGGTCACATCATAGTAAAAGTGCAGAAAACAGAGATTAAACAACATAGTCTCTTTCCATAAGGTGCTTACAACATAAAAAGTTGGGAGTCATGGCACAGAGTGTAGGAGATATGCAGCAGCCTTGTTTTAGAATTTGCAAGATCAGACTTTACACTCTTATCACTTCTCCCCTGTTTAATTAGTTGCAAAAGAAAATTTTCACTTTTTAATTAGCTCAGGATACAATCTGGAATCCCCAAGGTTGGTCCAGTTTCTCTGGTCTCCTGCAGTCCCACTGGGACATACAGCATAGCAGATACAAATCTGAGAAATATTAGAAGACTTCATCAGTTCTCTATAGTGCAAAAGTATCTCATATTTTTTTTCTTGTTAGCAGTTCTAGAAGGGAATTCCACAAAAAAAGTCATGAACATATACATATAACCACTTCTGAAGGAGGCACACAGATGGTATTTATCTACTTAACAAAAAATGTTGAATGCATTTTTTCTTAAAAGTACACATTTGATTAGTTAAAGTTTGTTAAAAATATGTTCAAAACACACATATATATATGACTGTTTCGGGATTGCCTTGGGAGTGGATTGCCAGGCCCTTCTCCCATTTTTGCGGTGCTGGGAATTGAACTTGGGACCTCAGAGACTGCAGCGCAGCGCTCTACCAACTGAGCTAAATGCCAGCCCCCATATATATGTATATGTGTGTGTGTGTTTGTATATATATATATATATATATATATATATATATATATATACATATACATATGTTGTTGTTGTTGTTAGGTGCCGTCGAGTCGGTATCCGACTCATAGCGATCCTCTGTACAACAGGGAAACACCATTGTCAGTGCTTCTCTGCTGTTCATAGGGTTTTCAATGGCAGATTGATTTTGGGAGATGGTTGCCAGGTCCTTCTCCCAAGCCTACAGCTTCTGGTGCTCCCA
>VMDO01028244.1:13063-24301 GCA_007922755.1 Pedetes capensis
ATATATATTCATATATATTCATATATATTCATATATATGTATATATATGTATATATATGTATATATATATACATGTATATGTATGTATATATATATATATATATATATTCATTCCCAAATAAAAACAAAACTGTACTTTATAATCCCTTGTATCCTTGTACTCAGAGAGTAAACTATAAACAGAAAGCTGAGTGTACTTGGTGGATAGTATGCTTAATTGTAGCACAATATAAAGTTTATCATGTTTTTCCAACATCAGAGTTTTCCTAGGTGGAATGAAGTCCTGGGCCCACATAGTTTCCAGTTCCAGTGGCAGTTCTTCTATGTATAAGTTGTGTGGCTTATATTATTTCCTCACTCTTTCTGGTCCTCAGTTTCCTTACCAAGATATTGGTATTATTAACAGTAATGAGATTGAATATATGATATATATTCAGAATCTACTTCTTCAAGGTAATATGTCTCCTCAATTCTATATGATTCCTTCAGTTACTACCTCGTAATGTGGTAGACTCTGGAATCAGACTGGATAAGACTCCTGGTTCTCATACTATGTGGCAATGCGTTGTTATTGTTGTTAGGTGCCATAGAGTCAGGTCTGACTCATAGTGACCCTGTGTACAACAAAACAAAACATTCTCTGACACTGTGCCATGCCCAGCACGATGTCAGTGCTTCTCTGCCATTCATAGGGTTTTCAATGGCTAATTGCTTCTGGAGTGGATAGACACGTCCTTCTATTTTTGTAGAGCTTGGGATTGAACTCAAGGCCTCAGAGAATGCAAAGCAGCACTCTACCAACTGAGCTAAACAAGTTAGTTAAATTTTCTATGCCTTAGTTTTCTTATATATAAAATGAGAATGAGAGCCAGGTGTAGGGGTACACACCTATAATTCCAGCACTCAAGAGGCTGAGGCAGGAGAATCATAAGTTCGAGGCCAAACTGGGCTATTTAGCAAGATCCTGTCTCCAAAAAAATGAAAAAGAAAAATAAAACAAAGTATTAAGAAGTAAATAAATAAATGACTAAATAAATAAGTAAAATGAAGATTATAGCATGTACTTTTAAGGTTGTAAATGTAAAAGAATATGTAAATAAATATATGTAAAAATAAATTATCAACAAATATGTACAAAATAAATTTATGAATTGACATATTTATAATAGCAGCCTGAAACATGAAACAGTAATAAATCTAACTTTAAAAGTTAATACAACTTATACACAAATACTACATAACATTTTTTAGAGAAATTAAATTAGACCTAAATAAATAGAGAGATATACCATGTTCTTGTTTCAGAAGACTCACTAACAGTTTCTCCAAATCCATCTAAAAGGTCAATATAAACTCCTCCCAACAAAAAAATCTTAAAATATACCTTATAGAAATTTTAAATATTTTCATAAGCAAGAAAGAATAATTAAAACCATTATTTTTAAAATTTTTTATTTATAAATATTAGTGGGACACAGTTATTAGACATTTGCTATATTAGTTATGTAACTATTAAATCACTTTTGCTTACATATTTATCATCTTTACAGAACAGTATAATCTGTAGAAGAAGAAAAAGTAGGAATTTTAATTAATATGCAATGAAAATCATATTCTATCATGAACTATATTCTCATTGATTTTTTTCACGTGTTCATACAGTTGCAGCCTGTATTTTAGAATTTTCTTCTCCATCTTTACCCCTCTACAATATTTCCCCTCCCCTTCCCCATTCCCCAGGCTCTCCACTCCCACCCACTGATCCTCCCCACTTCTTTCTGAACTGCTCGTATTCTTAGATAGATGTGATTGTTCATTATATATATATATATATATATATATATGTATGTATAATTATTTTTCTTTCTTTAAGTTAGATTTAGCTCCCACATATGAGTGAGAACATATGTTATATCTCATTTCTAGTCTGGGTTAATTTGCTTAAAATGATGTTCTCCAGTTCTACTTATTTTGCTGCAAATGACACAATTTCATTCTTCAATATTCCTGAATAATACTCTATTGTGTATATATATACCACATTTTTTCAATCCACTCCTCTGTTGATGGACATCTTGGTCGATTCCATACCCTTAAGATTATAAGAGTGTCCCATTAAATATGGAATTACAGATATATCTGTGGTATGATGACTTATCTTCCTTTGGGTATATTCCCAGGAGTGGTATAACTGGGTCATATGGCAGTTTGATTCTAAGTGTTTTCTAAGGGATCTCCATATTGATTTCCAAAGTGGCTGAACGATTTTACAGTTCCATTCGCAGTGTAAAAGGGTTCCTTTTTCTCTACATCCTCACCAGCATTTGTTACTATTTGTTTTGTTAATCTTGGCTATTCTCACTGAAGTGACATGAAATCTCAGTGTTGTTTTGATTTGGATTCCCTTAATGGCTAGGGATACTGAGCATGTTTTCATGTGTTTACTGGCCGTTGATATTTCTTCATTTGAGAACTGTTTGTTTAATTCCATTGCCCACTTGTTTATTGGGCTATTTGTTATTTTGGTGTTTGACATCTTAAATTATTTGTATAGTCTAGAAATTGGTCCTCTTTCAGATGTGTAGGATGCAAATATTCTCTGCCATGCTGTGGGCTCCTCCTTTACTCTATTAATTGTTTCCTTTGCTGCACAGAAGTTTTTTAGTTTTACATAATGCCATTTGTTGATTCTTGGTCCCTTTTCCTAGGTAATTGGGGTCTTGTTAAGGAAATACTTGCCAATGCCTATGTGTTGGAGCTTGTTCCCTATCTTTTCTTCTAGTAAGAATAACTAAAACAATTGTAAAGAAGAAAGCATCAGTACAGAATTTATGAGGTTTCTAATACATATATAACAAGTAAGCCAGCACTGTATTGACACAAGGATGAAAATGGTCCAGAAGGGAAAGTTTAGAAATAGAACAAATGTGAAACTCCAAAAGAGATCCACATATTATAGGATGTTTGACTTATAATAAAAGTATTATGAAAAGGATTTTTCAATAAGTGATGCTGAGTCAACTGGGTAATAGCATGGAATCAAATGACAACTCTAGACTAACACAACATACGAAAAATCCATTCTAGACAGATTTATCTCCATGTAAAGGGTGTGACAATAAACCTTTAAGAAAATACCACAAGATAATATCTTTAATACTTTACAGTGGACAAAGATTTTCTATGCAGAATATAAAATATCAACCATAAATTAAAATTAAGAAATTTTATTTATGAAAGGAAATATTTAAAAGATTTAGCAGGTTAGCTACACTTGGAGAAGATATCATCCAAAATGTTTATAAACAAGTGATGTTTCTTCCAAATGAATAAAAAACTCCCCAACAGAAAAATGGACAAAAGTGTAGGTTCCTTCATTAAATAGGATATACAAATTACCAATGAACATAGGAAAATATAATATTCTCGTCATTTGGGAAATGCAAAATAAAAGATGATGCCATATATTCTAAATTAAGCAAATATAGAATATCTAAAATTAAGAAGATTGATAAAACTAGTGATAGTGAAGGAATGGAAGGACTAGAAGTCTTGCAGTACCTGTTTGAAGATAAATTAGAAAAAGCACTTCTGAAAACTATGTAGCAGTAGGGCACAGTTGAGAGAACTTTTAATGTGCTGGTAGTATTGTTTCTTGATCTATGTGGTGGTTACTTTTCAAGCTGTATTCTTGTAATTTGTACAAGTATGAGTGCATATGTTATATTTCAATGAATAATTTTTAGGTTAAATTTTTTACCAGCCATATTTTTTGCATATGTTGATTAAGTATTTAATAGTAAATTCATGATAAGTTGAATTATATTTCTTTTTTCTATGACAATAGCTCAATAGTGAAAATTTGATTTGACAAAAAATACTTTAATTTAAAAATAATTTAATTAAAAAATACTTTTAGCTATATTAGAAAAAAGTACATATACCAACCCTTTATGAGGTAATATCACTTACTGTATTTTAACTCCAGCAATGCAATCGTTCCCAGAAATTACAACTATAAGAAAATACTAAGCAACGGTTAAAAAAACTGACTGTACATACTCTCTGATTTTGAATAGAGATTATGAAGGATCTCTGATACAATATAAATTATCAGAAATAGTTACTGTTTATTATATATAACATGAGACATTAGCAGGGGTGTCTAACCTTTTGGTTTCGCAAAGCTGCAACAAGTAAAAAGGAATTGTCTTGGGCCACACATAAATTATACAATATAGTTAATGAATATACATAGTAAGAAGATAACAAAGAAAATAAATGCTAAAAATCATATTATGTTAAAAGATGATGTGGAGCTACATGGCTAGATGTCCTGGGCTGCATGAAGGCCTGAGCCACAGGTTAGACATGCCTGCTGGAAAAATCAAAGAATTACAGATTTGATCTCTTCATAAGGAACTTGGAATCTGATGAGAAAACAAATAGCACTCAGGTATGTGAACAAAATGTATTATCAATCTAATGTATTAAACTATTCATTATATAAATTAATAGTACAGATTGTATGCAGTAAGAGATCATTGTAGATGAGGTCTGGATAAGGAACATGTTCTGGATGAGATGTTTAGACAAGATTATGAAAGATATACTTAAGGGACATTGAGATACAGTTTGAATGCTTAAAATTAATTGTCACTGAAAAATGAATGTTGGACACAGATTGTGTTATAGTAAGGAGAGTGAAAAATCGCTGAAGATTTTTGAGTTAATAAATGATATGGTTTGCTCATTTAAAGAAATTACTTATCTTTCCTATAACAAGTAGCTTAATGTAAATCTAATTTGAATTATATTGTGTTCTTCCTATACTTATTTTGCTGCCTATGTAGTAACTAGCCTCAATTAAAAGTCACCTTTATTTCTTCTAGAACATCTAGATTAGAGATTTACACACAATTATCACTCAGTGTTGTGTGATGAATAGATGAATGAATCAGTCAAATCAATTTTTCAATAAAGACAGGTCTTAAAAAGGTAGAGACGCCCATTTACAAACATATAATAAATCCAGAGTTGCAGCAAAAGAAAGGGGTTCACACATCAATTTATACATTCATATTTTAAATAATCACATCTACAACCATATGTTGTGTGTAGCTCAATTGTGAGGATCAATAGTGAGATGTCATTGGAAATGAAAAAATTTTAAAAAGCAAAACAGATTCCTAAATAACACAGGAAAAGGATTTGTATGGGGCATCTGGAAGGCTTATAGGAAGCCCAGAGAATCAGAGATTGAAGAATTCCTGGCACATGAAACAGTAATAGAAAATAAATGCTTTGTGTATTTGGTACCAGCTCCATTAGGACCAAATAACTTGGCATTTATATATATTCACTATAACTGTATTTACTTTTTTGGAAATTTGTATATAAATCTGACATTATAATTAGTTGGGAAGTCATGAAATGAAACATGCTCTCTAAGAAGAAGCAAATTATATATGTCCAACCAGTTAGCTGTATTCAGCTTCTAATTATTACTACTGAAAATATTCAAAAATACGCAATAAAAAAGGAACCATTCATTTTTCTTACAGCTTTTAACCAACTTAATGATCTTTAAAGGGTTTTCTGGTGTATTTAAATGGAGAAGCATTATTATGCAAGTACTATAAAACAGACCTTAGTAAATCCTATCTCTTAACTATGATCACATTGCATTTCATCTTTGCCTACCAGTGCTGAGATTATCAACTGCACTGTAGCAGACATGCATTGACATAGTGCCAGGCATGGCACAATGTGGAGAGTGTTTCGTTCTGTTGTACATAGTGTCTCTATGATTCAGAACCAACTTGGTGGCACCTAACAACAACAATGCACAAAAAGCACTCAGTGTCATATCTAGCTCATAGAAGGTATTCAATAAATGTTCGCTTTCTTCTTCCATGTATTCTAAACTAGGTATGACATAAGTGGAAATATTATGCATCAGTTGAATATTTGTGTTTTCCATAGAGATGTTTTGGTTTTTCATAGTTTTGACCATACTGAGAAAATGATTATATATAATAATATTAAATTGGCTATGAAAATTAAACCATTATAATACAAATTATCTTTCTCTCATCTTTTTCATTTTTACCTTCTTGGAATCCTGAATGTGTCAGATAGATGTACTCTCTTTAGCGAGTTAAATGCATAATACTACTTCCTGAACATCAAAGCAACTACCCAAAACTTTAGTCATCCCTATAGAACTAAAATGGGAGAAGGATGTGGTAATCCACTCCAGAGGCAATTCTGAAACCATCAGCCATTGAAAACCCTATGAGGGTTGACAGGAATCAGACAGGACTCGATAGCACCTAACAACAACAACATAGAACTAAAATAGTAAGGATAAACACAGCTTGTACTGTTTCACAGTACATGGAATACAATAGGGATGTCTGATGAAGCCAAGTATCTGTATTACCACACACAAGTACTGTATGTAGAAAAAATACTGGATCAAATATCAAATTAGTATTGGTATCATAAAACTGAGTATGGTTAGTCCATTCTTGGAGTCAATGTGTAACTGAAATTTACCAAAAAAGCAACCACAGGGCATACTCCTAACAGGAAAACACAGTCTTTGCCATTTGTTCCTTTAGCCTTCATAAGATCCAGTGTAATACTCATAGTCAGTAATTATAATGTCATAACTATGCATGTTTCTAAATGTCATAAGTCTAATTTGTATCTCATCTCATTAGTCATATTGTACACTATTTTTTCATTGATGTTTTGGTATAAATAAATAAGGAGTTATTAGAAAGTGAACTATACTGCCTCTGGGTAATTTCTGAGATCATTCACACACTATTTTTTTTCCAGGTCAAGTATTTTTTTAAAGTAATTATTCATAATATGTATAGCAAAGAGCTCCATTTATTATGTTTAATAAGCAAACCAAGACATATTCTATTAAAATACAAGGTTGTATGCTATAAATTATTTGAGTTATTAATGGAAACAGTGTAAGCATTACCCTTTCTGCTTGTGTTTATAATAGTCCATTCCAACACAGCATAAGCTTAGTCTAAGCAGACTGTTGATTATGTGGAAGGTTTCTTTTTCTTCTCCCTCCTCTCTCTTATCTTGAATACTGTTGTTTGATGGATGCTGTGTGAAGAGGACATGGTATTTGGTTGATGTGTGGTGAGTAAAGAAAGTACTGCATCCTCAAATAAATGACAGAAATTCTTTCCTTACAAAAGAAGTGAGCATTGGAAATGAACTCTCAGACTGTACTTGAAATAGATAAACAGAGCACAACCATGTAAGTAATGTCTTGATTTCTATAGGATAAAAAGTGCCCATTAGTCACCAATGAGAGATAATCCCTAGATAGGAACAAATCTCAATTGTATGTGCATCCCTGCCGCCACTGAAATTCAAACCTCTGAAGATGCTCACTTTTCACATGCACATTGGGTCTGCGACTGAAAAAATTAAGTACATGTGAAATTACCCACATCTGAAAGGCACAATTGGAATATAGTATGGCCCTGTTGGAGAGGCAGGCAATCCTTCCTGTTGAAAACTATAGATTTAGTCCATAAAGAATACCTGCTTTGAAATATTCACCCTGAAAATTAAGAACGATAAGATTTCCTCTCCAGAACATGAATGCCAAGCCAAATTCAAAGAACAAATTTAAATTACAATGTTCTGAAACCTTTGTGTGATTTTGCATAATGCCTAGTATGGAATTAATAACTCTATGCACTACATTATTCTAAAAAGATTTAACATCTGATTCCAAAGTGATAGGAGATTGCTGGAGAAATTGCAGAAGATGAGAAGCTGCTTGAAAATTAACTGCCATAAGTCTCAAAATTCAGCCTGCCTCGAGTTCAATAAAGAAGCTCCTTTATTCCTCCCAAATACTTGCCCACTTCATTCCAAAGCATCCAGAGCCTCCTAATAATTAACGTATACCTAATTTAGTAACAGGTAATAGTAATGATAATAATAATAATAATAATAATAATAGTAATATTTAAACTTTCAAAAACAAAAGGTTTTCTGTAGGATATTGTTGTCCTTATTGTTAGGTGCTATTGAGTCAGGTCTAACTTATAACAACCCTATGTACAACAGACTCCCTGACACGGTGCTATCCCTGGTACTATTGTCAGTGATTCTCTGTATTCATAGGGTTTTCAATGGCTGATTGTTTTGGGAGTGGATTGCCAGGTCCTTCTCCCTAGCCTGCAGCACCTGGCATTCCCAGGCAGTCTCCTATTGCAGGACTAACCATGCCGATCCTGCTTAGCTGCTGAGATCAGGTGAGATCGTATGTTAGGTTGCTATGGTTGCAGACTTTCCATAGGATTGTTGTTGTTGTTGGGTGATGTGAGTTGGTGTCTGACACATAGCGACTCTACATACAATAGATGAAACACTACTGTGCTTCTCTGTTATTCATAGGGTTTTCAATGGCTAATTGTTTGGGGGGAAATGAGTTGCTGGGTCCTTCTCCCAAGCCTACACCACCTGGTATTCCCAAGTGGTCTCTCATCCAAGTACTAACCAGGCTAGACCCTGCTTACCTTCTGAGATCTGATGCAGCAGTGGTAAGGCTGCAGGTTTCCATAGGATTGTTGTTGTAGTTGTTGTTAGATGCCATCGAGTTGTGTCCGACTCATAGCGACCCTCATAGGGTTTTCAATGGCTGAGTGTTTGGGGATTGCCTTGGGAGTGGGTTGCCACATCCTTCTCCCATGTTTGCGGTGCTGGGAATCAAACTCTAGACCTCAGAGACTGCAGAGCGGTGCTCTACCAACTGAGCCAAATCCCAGCCCCTTTCCATAGGATAGGAAGCAATAATATATAGTAGAATATGCAGGTCAGCATTTACACATTCATCCTGCATACACACATATGAAAGAAAGAAAGGTTGAGTAAGCACCTGGTGTTGCTGTTCTTTCCCTTCTAGAATTCCCAGATGATCAAATGGGAAATAAGACTGGCATACTTAATACTCAGAAAGAAAAATAAAATTAATGATGTTTGAAAATCATATTGCTTTTCAACAAAAATAATTTGCAACAAGGGGTAAAATATTCAAGTTGGATTTTTTAAAAATTAATTTATTAGTCCTAGAGTTGTTTATTTATTTATATTCCAGACTCAGAATTTTAGCTGAAATTGTATTTTTGGTTATTGGTGCCATCAAGCCAGATCTGACTCACAGTGACCCTATGTACAACAGGCTGAAATACTACACAACACTGTACCATGCACATGATCTTTTTATGTTTCAGCCCATTTTTGTAACCGCTGTATTTCTTCTCATTTTGAGTCATGCCACATCCGCAAATGTGGTCCCAGGGGTTTTACTCCACTCTCATCATTAACATTGACTCGACTTTGAGGACCAAACACTTCCCCACTCATTTCTTGAATGCCTTCAAGTCTAGGGGGCTTATTGTCTGCACTATATTTGACCGTGCTTCTCTGCTACTCATAGGATTTTCAATGGCTAATTTTTTTGGAAGTGGGCTTCTGGATCCTTCTCCCTAGTCTGTCTTAGTCTGGAACCTCAGCTGAAACCTGTCTACCATGGGTGGCCCTGCTGGTTGTGTAAATAATGGTGACATAGCTTTCAGCATCACAGCAACATGCAATCCCCTATAGATGACAAACTGACAGACACATGGGGGTGAAATTACATCAAGCTCCTAATTCTCTACCATGGATTTTAAATCCAATGTGTTTTGTTTTTCCATTAAATTTAACATTAGGGTGTTGCTAGGGTTTCCAGAGAAACAGAACAAATAGGATATGTGTACAGAGAGAAAGAGTTATTTGAAAAAATTGACTTATGTGATTAAAGTTGCTAGCATATGCAAGACCTACAGGGAAGGACAGCAGGCTGCAGACCCAGGGAAGAGTTAATGTCACCTTTCAAGTCCAAAGGCCAACAGCTGAAAGAATTCCTCTTCAGTGAAGTCAGTCTTTTTGTAGTAAGGCTTTCCACTGATTGCCTAAAACCCATTCACATTATGGAAGGTAATCTGCTTTACTCAGAGACTACTGATTTCAATCCGAATCTCGTCTGAAATACATTCATAGAAACATAAAATAATGGTTGACCAAATATCTGGGCACTGTTCCTTGGCCAAGGTAACACATAAAATTAGCCATCACAATTTAGTAATCCAGATATTGCCCTTTTAATTTTATTCTTTTCTCCAATCTCTTTCTTCCAGAGTTCTTAAAGTATGTACATTCTTGGACTCAGGGGAGAGTTTGTACCTAGAAAATGCTATAAATGATATCCCTTAGAAGTAATTTTTGAACTGCTCAATGAGTTACAGTTGTAGCCAAGAAACACTAGTTACTACTTTCTTGTGTTTCAGGGTTTTCATAACTCTGTACCTTGAATCCAGTTCAAGAACTTTTGGAGAACCTTATTTTTACATCCCATGCTCTATCTCTGAGATATAATCTAATGATGTAATCTTCAAAATTCTTATTTATTTCTTCAAAGATATTTTGGCATTTATTAAATTTCAGACCTGTTCTTGTTTTATATCTAAATATTTTCCTTCCATTTTTACATAGGCAATGCTTCTAAAAGCTCAATTTTCCCTTATTCTTTAAAAAACAAATTTACTTTCATCTATTTGTAGCAACTCTTATTCTAGTGTTTTGTAATCATCTTTGAATTTTGACAATAATTATATGTGATCAATCAATGAATTAAATCGCTTTTTAATCTATGATATATATTAATTAAATAAAATAAAATTAATCTCATTTTGAAAGTTCTGTAATACCTTTTTATATACCCAGACACATCCATATACTGAAATAATCTTAATTAGTTACGTTGCATGCCAGCCTGTTACAGAAGCTGATCTCTTCTGGACTCAAGGATGACAATTGCATAAGGACTGGCTCCCTAGACATCCCTAGAATTCACCCTAGCAAAGGTCATGGGCACATAGGAATTTAGAGTGAGAAGAGATAATCTGTACCAAACTTTCCCTCTTTACATATGCTAACTAAACCCTGAGAAGTAAAAAACAAGCACAAGATAATGAGCTATAGTTCTTTGAACCAGGAGCCAAAGATTGGACTCACATCCCTTACTCTGTTTCTAATAGAGAAATTAGTTAAGTAGATGACACCAGTTTTGTGCCTCCTAGAGATGTGTCTAATGAGTCAACTTTACAACTTCTCTTACATGTTGTTGTTGTTGTTGTTGTTGTT
>VMDO01028245.1:0-24213 GCA_007922755.1 Pedetes capensis
CTATGGCCCAGCCGCAGCCTCTTCTGGGGCAGAGCAAATAATGTGAGTTTTTGAAAGATAAAATACCATGGTGAGGAAAGGAGTAGAACTCCTACCAGAGAAACTATAACTGGGGGAAAGAACATTGGTTTCATGAATTTTCCTATGAAGACAATTTGACTCTGGTGATTAAGGAGAAAACATGCAGTCACAAGTCACATCCAGGTCATGTCCTTTTGTTTCTAACACAAGGAGTTGATTTGAATATTTCCACCCAGCTAAAAAAGAAGGTTCAGCAATTAGACTTAGTGAAGAAGGGACAAGAGAAAGAGTGGAAAGAAGGTGGGAGGGAACTGGCAGAGGGAAGCAAAGGTTGTGGAAGGTAGGATGGGAAGGAGAATCAATGTAGAGGGATAAAGAGGGAGAGGAGAATCTCAACACAAACAATGTAACTGCATGAGCACATGGGAAAAATAGGGGTATGTAGGGCACTGCCTAGAGAGGCAGTTCACCCCAGGGCCTATCTAGGCCACTTGGAGGACTGAGGCTTGTTCCCCAGGCAGTCACCTTTGCCCTACATCCAGGAACTCGGGGTCTTCAAGCTCCCCAAGATGACTCTGGCATCTGTTCCTTTACCTCTGCCCCCTCGACACCAGTTGGCTGTTTCCAAGCCCCAGAACAGCTCCTGATTGGACCATTCAGGAACCACCCCTGATTGGCTACTTTTACAAAACCAAATTTGAATATCCCGTCTGATTGGCTGAAATCCATATGGGGTGACTGCCTCTGATTGGTCCCTGGCAAGCCCCACAAGCATATATAAGGGCGGTACACAGAGCAATCTAGGTCCATTCCATTAACCTGGATAGACAAGGAAGAAATAAAGAGCTGTTGGAGCAGAGCACTCAGAGTCTTCATTGGGAACAAAAGAAGCAAGGAGCTGCCATGGGCAGAAGCCTCTGAGCCTGCCTTTCTCAAGGCTTCTCAGAGCAGCCATGGGCATAAGCCTCCTTTCTGGGCGGCACAGCTCCTAGGTGCCCGGCTCCCCCTCACCAGACAACGGGTCTTTGGCGGCTAGTTCCCGCTCACGGCCAGAGCGAGTCCAGCAGCAGGGCGAAGCCCCATAGGGGAACATAACCCAAATATGCATTTGGGGTTTACTACATATTAGTCAGGTCTGGGATTTAGCTCAGTTGGTAGAGCGCTGCGCTGCAGCCTCTGAGGTCCCGAGTTCAATTCCCAGCACCACAAAAATGAGAGAAGGACCTGGCAATCCACTCCCAAGGCAATCCCGAAACAGTCAGCCATTGAAAACCCTATGAGGGTCACTATGAGTCTGATACCGACTCGATGGCACCTAACAACAACAACAACAACAACATATTAGTTAAAAGCCTCCATAAGCCTTATAAGTGGATAAAAGTGTAACCAAAAGTGATGTAATAATTGCATAACAGAAAAAGCCAATGCTGTATTACTCTGTACCCCACTATCATTTACCAATAAAGGGAGAAAAAATAAAATGAAGAAGGTACAGAAATGAAACTGGACTGTCACATCTCATTGGGATGGACTGGGTACACAGAACTTGCCACTGCTTCTAATAGGGACTGTTAAAGAAATTTCTGTGAAGCACTTGAACCCTTGTGATCTTAGTAGGGGTGTTGTCACCTTAGATCTAGTTACTATTTACAACTTTCAGGCACTTCTTTCTTTCCTAATACATGAGATGACATGGGGAACCAGGGCTGAGGGGTCCTATGTATTCAAACTCTGTGGGTTGGGATGAAAGAGGCACAGTGTCCCCAAACGAATTTGAGATGCTGTTTCCAGGAGCAGGAGGGTTGAGGCAAGCAAAGCCAGTGTGTGCACTTCAGGGGTGAACAGGAAGCAGTAGTTTGGCCCATGGAGCCTCCCAGTCTCCCAGGACCCCTGCAGTGGCACCAAATCTGCCACGAGATGAGGCTGGAGATGAATGAGCACTCCGGGGTCCCAGCAGCCAGAAGATCACACAGACCATGGAACGTCTGGCCTGCTGAGTCAGAAGAAACCCTTGGAGACTTGAGCACTGTAGCCTGTGAGAGCCCTGGGGGCTGTGCTGTTCAAAAGGACCCCCATGCTATATGCTACCGGGAACCCCCAGCCTTGAGGAGAGGACTTAAAAGGTAATTCCTGGGAACAAGGCCCTGGAGTCAGATCACAACTGCCTCCCTCCTAGCCTCTCACATGTGCCACTTGTCAGCTGTATGATGCTTAGAAATTATTTTAACTTCTCTGAGCTTTATCTTCTCATCAGAAAAAGGAGCTGATTGTCAACTGTGTTGATGCCTGGCCAGCACTATATGAGGTGGTGTTTCTGCAAGATTTGCATCATGGAGCAGCAGTGGGGTGGGCAGGGATGTAATCCAACTGCTTGAGAGGGGTCTGCTACCTCACTCACCACTTAGGTGGACTTGAACAATTGATTTAACTGCTCTGAAATGGTCTTCTCACCTGGAAGTAAATTCACACTGGTCCTGGCCTCCTGTGGCTTTTTGTGGTGTTAACATTGCAGGTGCTCAGCACCAACTCTTGTTGTTGTTGTTAGGTGCCGTCGAGTCAGTATCCGACTCATAGCGACCCTCATAGGGTTTTCAATGGCTGACTGTTTCGGGATTGCCTTGGGAGTGGATTGCCAGGTCCTTCTCCCACTTTTGCGGTGCTGGGAATTGAACTCGGGACCTCAGAGACAGCAGCGCAGCGCTCTACCAACTGAGCTAAATCCCAGCCCATAGCACCAACTCTAGTAGGTGGTAATTTCCCAGTGCAGGGTGGTTTGTGGGGTTGGGGGCTTCTTTTCTCCCTTGAGTACAAATCCCATGATGACAAAAATTGGCATCAATCTGAGTCAGTTCTACTTTGGAGCAGTGCCTGGCACATAGGAGGTATTCAACTCAGATTGGTTAAATCAATAGTTAAATTGTTGTTGTTGCTGCTAGGTGCCATCCAGTCGATATCTAACTCATAGCAATTCTACGTACAACTGAAGAAACACTATTGTCAGTGCTTCTCTGCTGTTCATAGAGTTTCCAATGGTGGATTGATTTTTGGGAGTGGGTTGCCGGGTCTGTCTCCCAAGCCTGCAGCACCTGGTGTTCCCAGGCAGTCTCCCATCCAAGGACTAACCAGAGCCCACCCTGCTTAGCTTCGAGATCTGACAGAATTGGATGCCACAGGGCTATGGCTGCAGGCCAAACAGTCAAATAGGTGTTGTCAATTTAATGTCACCTCAGCCCACAGCCTCCTGTTCTATGATGTCCCATATTTCTCCAAGTCTTGGATTGGGATCTTCCATTTGACCAGGAGCCTTCAAGCACCTATTTTGTGCCAGGTACTTATCTACCCTCTAGGAATAACTCAGGGAACAAGCCAGGCAGAGCAGCTCAATTCCAATGATAGGAGAGGAGGAGATTATACGTCAGGTGGTGAAAAGGTCTAAGAAAGAAGTTGAGGACTGTGATAATAGGGAGCTCAAAGTGTATGGTCATGAAAGCCTCCTGAGAAGGTGGCCTTGGAGCTGAGCTGGAAAAGAAAGGAAGGAGCCATCCCGGGGAAGTACTAGAAGAGATTCAGTATAGACACCTACAGTGCTGTTACAGGTTGAATCACGTCCTCTAAAAAAGCGTTTTGAAGTCCTACCAGCAAGGGCCAGTGAGTGTGGACTTATTTGGAAATAGAGCCTGGGCAGATGGAATCAAGTTCAGATGAGGTCATGCTCAGTTAGGGTGGTCCCTCATCTAATGGCTTTATAGGAGGAGAGCCATGCAGACATGCACAGGGAGGACACTCTGTGACATCAGAGGCAAAGACCAGGGCAATGACTCCAAAAGCCAAGGGACACTAAGGTCTCCAGGAACACCAGCATGGTGTGGACTAGCTTCCCTGGGGGCAACAGAGGGCGGGGAGCACTCTAAGACACCTTGGTTTGGGACACTGGCCTCCAGAATTATGAAGGAATACATTTCTGTCAGCCTGGAGATGAGCACAGGTGGGAATAAGCATGGCACATTCAAGGGGCAGAAAGGAGGAGCCATGATGGTGGGCTACAGGGAAGAAAGTCGAGATAGTGGGGAAGCAAGTTAGGGAGAGGTAGGCACAGCAGAACCTACTCGGCCAGGGTGAGAAGGCTGCCTGCAGTGGGAAGCTAGGGGAAGAACTGTAAGGGGATGGACATGATCTCATCTACATTTCTCTAAATCACTCTGGCACTGAGATACAGGGAAACATGGCAGAGCCAGGGGGCCAGCTAGCCTGGAGAAAGTGACTTCTATCTAAGAGCAGGAGTTAACTTTATTTATTACCTTATGACAGCATCACCTTGGTGAAAGAAAGGCCCATCAGCCCATGAAGCAAGCCTGGAAGCATCCTGCAGAGCCAGCGCTCCTTGGAAAGCTCGTCAGATGCCCATGATCCCTGAGCCTGCAGATCTTCCTACCAGACGCTATAATCTGCCATTTTTCTCCCACCCTAAATTCAGCCATAATGTTCCAGAGCTGAGGCATGTATTCACTGTGAATGGGGATGCACACATACATGTATACATACATGCTGCACATTACAGTGTGTTAATAGGGTAGATTTAAGAGAGAGACAAGTACTGTTTCCTCTACATATGGTCAGCCTGCGTTTTCCCTTTCTCCAACTATGAAAATGCCACATTTTATATTTTTCCCCACTGTAATCATTCTGTTTTTTTGTCTGTATATGAGTTTCCCTGGCAACATGATAGACTTGGATCTGATTGGCCAGGCTGGCAGGTTCATTGTGAGAGCCAGGGGCCCAGTTTTGAGTGGTGGATATGTGCCTGTGAGCCGGAGCTACATCAGTGAGCTTAGTCAGGAAAACCCAGCAGAGCAGAACATCTGTATCCTCTCTGTCTGCCAAGGGGACTTTCTTCCACTTGCTGTGTAAATGTCCTTTGCATTGCTTTGGGAAGATGCAAGAGTTCAACTACATCTTTGAAATATCTGTTATGAAATGAGCTTAGCCCATGGTGCAGAATGTATTTATTTATGATGAGAAATTAATTTTCAAAGAAGCTAAAAGAGGCTGGTCCATTTATTGGACCATTAGATTAGAACCTGCCACACAGACTTAATTCAGACTCACAGCGCAATCTGGAATCAAGTCACAAACTCAGCCAAATGCTTCGTTATCTGTAAATAAATTTCATTCATAAAGAAAGAGCCTTATCTTAAGAATGAGATCCTAGGAGCATAGTACCCTGAAGATTTAAAGTGGAGCAAAATTATAGTCCAGTTCTGCAAAGGATATTGATTCATTTATTTATTCAATGTATCTGATGTATCTTTTACTTATTAGTCTAGCTCTATTTATTTACCAGTTAAACCTCTACCTATAACCAAAGATCTTTATTAATTAATGACTAAGTAATGTAAATATAAAGTCAGGTACAGACTGATGCATTAAGAAATAATAATGATGTTTTAGTTATTTGCATGAATTCCTAAATAGCCACACAGGGCCCACCTTTTGTAATTCTTGTGTTTTCAAAGGAAGCATATCATTTGGCACCCAGATCTACTATACTCTGCATCTGTACATCTTATACTTAATTGTGCTGTATAGTTAGCATAGTCTTAATATAGAACGTCAAAGTCATTGGCAAGCAGTCATTTTTTCACCTGGGTTAAATGTGACTGGATATTCAGCTCGAGGAAAGCTAACATTTAGGCTGTCTGATTCAAAGAAGAAAAAAAAGCAGAAGGGAAAAGAAACAAGAAGCACATTCCAAATATTCTCCCCCAAAAGCTGATTACATAGCAATAATTAAACCCTCCACTAAAGTCATTAGAGAAAAAAAAAAAAATACGGTACAGCTTCAAAAACTCAGACTACCCCCCCAACTCCTTTCAAGAAAAAAGCCTTGTTAATGGTGCAGAGAGCAACAAGAGAATTGGTCTAATCGGGGAATCAACAAATGCCTTCAGGCTTTAGCCAATAAACCCAATGATACTAACTTCCCCTCATCTCATGTTGCTGAGATATCTTGTGTGGGTAGATATTGGGACCAGGTCTTATTTGCAAGGCTTAGGGCAGTGAATACGGATTAAATATTGTTGAGAAAGGACTGGGATTTAGCTCAGTTGGTAGAGCGCTGGGCTGCAGTCTCTGAGGTCTTGAATTCAATTCCCAGCACCACAAAAATGGGAGAAGGGTCTGGCAATCCACTCCCAAGGCAATCCTGAAATAGCCATTGAAAACCCTATGAGGGTCGCTATGGGTCGGATACCGACTCGAAGGCACCTAACAACAACAACAACAATTGTTGAGAAATCAGCTAATTTCCCTGCATGTGGAACAATGGCATAGACTTGGATTGGCACAGCTTGTTAGTTTAAATGTAAATATTCTAAATACACTACAATTTTTATATCCCTCCTTTGTTCTGTCTTCATTGTCTTTGTGGCCCCCCAAAATGAAAGTGGCCTGGGATTCCTGCCTCTTGGGCAGCCTGCTTGCCCTAGGATCTGTGTGTAAAGAAGGTTCTCTAGGGAATGACCACCACTTGGCCAGGAGGCCTTGGAGAAGAAGAGGCTCCCAATGGAACCCAGGCTTTGATTTGCTCCTCCCTGACTGGGCACCTGGCCTGCCTCTCAGAAGCCACCCTCCTCCAGCTCAGCCTCCCACTTCATGGATCTCTAGGTCCTAAACAAGTGTCCAGAGCATCGCATTCAGACTTTCAGAGAACACACGGCAAAGCAAGGACGTGAAGATGGAGTGCAGGTCTGTGGGGGTAGAACTAGTGGAAAGGGAAAAAACAATAATAAGGTCAAGACAGGGAGACAACAAGGAGACCTAATTTGGAGCCAACAGAGAATGGAACCCAAATGAAAGATGCCGCGAAAGTCTGGGGAGTAGATGCAGTGATGTGCTGGAGACAAAAGGACACAGGCATTAATAAAACAGAGGAAAATGAAAACGCAACACAAAGCCCCACCGTGCTACAGACAAGCCAAAGTGCACTCACACGCCAATAAAAGCAAGGAAGGAGGGAACAAAGGATGTCATAGCAACCTTCACGAGCCCTGTTGTGCTCCAGACTACAGCGCACATGGTCATCCATCAAGGGGCTTCCCACACCCAGATGCAGCGTCCTCCAGGAGGAGGCTGTGACCCCCAGCTAGCGGGGCCAGGCCCCTGCAACACACTTTCATCTACCTCCCTCTTCTCTTCTTTTTTCTTTCCTTTTTGTTTTCCTTTTCTTTTCCTTCTCCCCCGCCCCAAATCCAAGCCAGATCTATGCTAAACCTCTCCCAATACCTGTTTGTCTGAAATGCAGGTAAATACACCTGGATTCAACATCCTGATACTCTTGCATACCCCAGATTATGTCTCCCAAATTGTTTCAGATCTGGGCAATGTGTAGCCTTCCCCTGTGTGCTCAAAAACTCCCCTGCACTTTTGGAAACAAAGACAATGATAATCGCAAAAGAAAAAGCACACAGACATGTTTTGCTTGCCGTTGCAAAATCAAGCATCCCACTGTTAGGATTTATTGAGAATTGCGGATTTCCAGTGGGATATGAAGCTCATTTACCTGTGCCTAATTCAAAAGAGAAATGCTCATTTCCTTTCATCTCTATCTTCTCTCTAAATGATAAGTCTCTTTTGTATTAATAGACCATCATTTCTTTCTACTTTCTGGTGGTTGGAGTGAGGGAAATACTGTGACATTGGGGGAAAAAAAAAGAAGGAAAGATGAGTGTTTCACCAGCAAGACTTGGAATGCAGTGGAAAATAAAATAAAAAAGAACTTTTACAGGAACCTAATGGAGATACTGACATGTGTGTCTGGAAATCTAAACTTAGCAAAGTGTAAGGCAAGAACAGGCTTTCTCACTTTATTTCTGTATCTGCAAAGTTTCAGCGGCTGGTACCGTATGAATATTTATTAATGCATTGTGAATCAGAACCTGTGATTATTACTCAAACTATCTTTTTACCTTACAAGCTTCAACTCAGAAGAATAAAAACACATCTGCTTTTGCTCTTCCCATATTTTATTCAATGTTTTAACAGCTTTGCTGTAAATATCTCATCCATTACGATTCAGTTGTGACTATATCGGCTTCACGTCTCCTGTTTTATTACTGTCATCACAGTGGAACAACACGCTGTTAATTCTGTTAACTAACAAGTTCATTGTTCGAGCTAGTCAGCGATCTACCATTTGTTGGGTCCACATGTTAAAAGAGAATTGGTTATAAATCAAAGGCAGGCCTGAGTGAGGCATGTTGTCTTTGTTCAGATGAGTGGGGTTTGATTTGAGATTGTTGTTTAATATGCTGTCATGAAAGACACAAGTAAATCCAAATATGGGGCCAAATCTAATTGTATTAGATGAAGAAGTTGCGCAACCCTCAAAGAATTTGGATCTGGAATGTGCGAGCCTTCTTACCGTTTCAGACCTTAGCATGAGCCCTGTGCCTCTGTACATACCCATTCCAGTCTAGACCTTGCAAATCTGGTCCTTTTTAGATTCTTTCCAGAGGTAACCAGCTTCTTATTCCCCAGATATGGAAACTGAGTCAGTGAGTGTGGTCTGATAATTAAGAAGTGGATTTTGACCAGGCACTGTGGCACATGCCTGTAATCCCAGCGGCTTGGGAGGCAGAGGCAGGAGGATCACAAGTTCGAGACCAGAGACAGTCTGCATGACTTAGGGAGACCCCTGTCTCAAAAAGTTAAAAAAAAATGGGCTGGGGGTGCAGCTCTGTGATCCAGCACTTGCAAACCATGCAAGTGCGAGGCCCTGGGTTCAACCCCCAATACTGCAAAAAAAAAAAAAAAAAAAAAAAGTGAACTTTATGTCCAGCATCCCTGGTTTGCTTTCTAGCCCTGACATTTCCTGGTTGTAGACTTGGATGCTTTATTTATTTATCCAAGAACCTCACCTGTACAATGGGAACAACACTCACCCCATTAGGTTGTGGCAATCAAATGAACAAATGCATGTACATTTCTTTGTCAGTCAGGATTTGCTGCCAAAAATAGAAATCTCTCTGGATACTTTAAACATACATGGAGGCCCCTCTTATTTGGAAGAGGTAGGTTCTGAGATCCCAGTGGATGCTTGAAACCACTGATGGCACTGGGCCCAATATACACTGTTTTTGCCTATGCATACATGGCTGTGATAAAGTTGGCACAGTAAGAAATTAACACCAATTACTAACAATGCAATAGAATAATTCCAACAATATGCTAGAATAAAAGTTGCGTGAATGTGGTCTTTCATGCAATCAAAATATCTATTTGTACTATTTCATGCCTTTGGATGGTGGTTAACTACAGAAAGTAAAACTGTGGACAAGTGGCAGGGGGCTACTGAGATGAGTTAATTTGGGAATTAGTTATATACCAGTTAACTGGGAGCATGATAATGTTGGAAAATGTATACACACACACACACACACACACACACACACACACACACACACACACACACACAATTTGTTAGAACAATGAGCTTTTACTGAAGTCCTATTTCTACAGCTCAAAGCTCTGGGCTGGGCGGGGCTGAGCATTTCTGGCCATGCTAGGTTCACTCCATGCCTTGCTGGCTGTTGGCTGGTACCTCTAGGCTGACCGTGTGATTCTCCAGCAAGCTAGCTCAGGCATTTTTCATGCAGAGTTGATGAAGGGCCTCTTCTTGGGTGATGTTTGGCAGCGTTTTGACTCCCAAGGACAATTTGGGATTTTAAAAGATGCAAAAGCCTTTTTTTCAACTTGCTTTACTTTGACTATCATTGTTTTTTACTTCTTTGTAAAAACATGCTTCCTCTGAATGTCTGAGTATTCACAATCTCTGAAAAGTTTTGTTCAGATTCTGGGGGAAGATTTATGTAAATTCCCACTACTTTGGCCCAACTGACCTCTTTGTCACTGTTCACTGTCACTGTTTTCACCGTTGTGAAATAAACAAGAAAAAATGTGATCTGAAGGCATCTAAAAGGAGCATTACAGATCTTGGCCTATATCTGACCTACTCTAAGGAAGAGGAGAAAAAAAACCCAACCTTATCTCAAAAAGGTCATTAGAGTCTACTGATATCAAAACACAAATAAGCTGAATTTATTAGGGGGAATTCTAGTTCATTAGATCTAATTTTTCTAAGATACAGTTCCTTAAGGAAAACATACCTTCGTTGTGATTCTGAATCTGTCTCCTGAGAAATCTTGGATGCCTGCTGATTATTTTGAATTCCTTGACGCCCTTAACTTTCTGGCTGCATGTTAGAAATCATTTTAAATGAATTGAATAAAATTCACAAGTGTTATATGCCAGCAAATGATGAACTCACAGGAAATATGACTCAAATCCACTTTTTTCATTTTGTTTTTTTTCCCTCATAATAAATAGAAATGAACAAATGCGGCTTTAATGATGTCTTGGAGTGAGAGCTTTTATTGATATATTATCAGTTGGAAGCATGTAATGCTTTGGTGAAATAAACTCCATTCTGCATATTTATAACCAGATTGAAAAAGGTGAGTTTGTTATTTTGTGTGACATTTCCTAATGATAGTGAAGTTTTATATATGAAGATATACATGCACTATCATAAAAACGAACAATATTTCAGCTTACAAAATGTTCCTTTGATTGAAGATGTTTTTGTACTTACTTAGTTTCCAATTACTTTTTTAACCTGTGCTCACAAACTTACAAATACCTTTCCTCCCTTCCTGTAAAGCTATAAACATGATCCAAATTGTGTCATTTGAGACAAAATTTGGAGCAAAGGCCTTCTTTGGACAGCTGGTCATTAGCTAGTTATAATTTGTACCATATCAAAGTCTTTGGGATGAAACATGATTAACTGAAAAGGAAATCCATTGGATCTCTTATGTAGGGAAGGCTGGCTTCAGACAATGAGATGACAGTACTCAAAGTCACCAGAATTTGGTATCTGTTCAACACTGCTTTCTGATACCCATTAGCTTTCTTTTAAGAGAGGTTATCACTCAAAGTCACAAAATGACAGCAATTCCAGAGCAGCTTCTTTGTTCCCTGTCTGGCACAACAGAGAGTCTCTTATTCAACCCCCACTTCCCTTCTCCCAACTACCAGTGGAATAGTAAGTCAGCTGACCATTGGCTCCCCTGCAGCCATACCACTATGGTGTCTGATCCCACCAGATCGCGGAAGCTAAGCAGGGCCGGGCCTGGTTAGTGCTTGGATAGGAGATGGCCTGGGAATACCAGGTGCTGTAGGCTTGGGAGAAGGACCTGGCAACCCACTCCCAAAAATCAATCCGCCATTGAAAACCCTACTAATAGCAGAGAAGCACTGACAACAGTGTTTTGCCTGTTGTACACAGGGTTGCTAAGAGTTGGACATGGATTTAATGGCACTAAGAACAACAACAACACCATTGCTCATATGCAAACACACAAATCAACTGTTGTAATCAAGGATACATAAGTTATCTATGTCTCCATAACAAACTACTCCCAAATTTAGCAGCCTAAAAAAAATATCAGCCATTGAAAATCCTATGAGGGTCACTATGAGTCAGATGCAACTTGATGGCACCTAACAACAATAATCTTGGAAGCGACATCCTCTCACATTGGCCATACTTGATCCATTAGTAGCAAGTTATAAGTCCATCTCACATGTAAGGGGAGTGGATTACACAAGGGAATGAGTCCTAGTAGGTGGGGATCATGGAGTCAGCTGTATCAGAAGCTGCCCACCACCCAAACTAATCTGCATAATTAAATATGCAGATTAGTTTAAATGACTATGGGCCCACCTACTTCTGGAGCTGGGTGAGAATCAGCCACAGCACTTCCTGACTTATGAGTAGAGATGACTATCACAGAAGGAAATTTGCATATGGTTAAAAAATTTGCATATGGTTTCCATGGAGGAAGGAGAAAGAATCCTTAGATGGAATGCAGTCCTAAAGAATACCATGTGAGTTTTAAAGGAAAGGATAACCCCAGAAGGCTGATGTTGGGAACCCCTGGCACTGGGGTTATATGATGTCTAATAATGTTTAATAACCATGCCTGTGCACTTCGTGTATTATGAACAAAGACTTATTTTCATAGTACAGAAATGTTTAGTGAAGTATTTGTCTTCATGGGTTCCATTTTGGTTGAGTGTAGCCATGTGTAACAGGGCCAGGAGGCAAACTGAGTCTGCCACTGGCCTTCTGGGAATACATTTACTTTTCTGTTAAAAAAAAAAAAAAAGGATAGATGCAGTTTTCAGAAGTAACCATCTCTCTCTCACCTCTTTTTTTTTTTTTTTTTTTTTTTTTTTTTTTTTTTTTTTTTTTACTAACTTGACTATACATAAGGAAATTGGTGCTGAAGCAGCCATCTTGTGACCATGAGGAAAAAGTCAAGAAAATCAAGAACAGTGGTCTGGTCATTGCTCAGTCATTTAAGAACCTCTCTGAATTTATTATGTAAAAAAACAACAAAAAAACCCACCTGCTTTTGTTACTTGTAGCTCGACATAATCCTAACATGTAACATTTATCGAATTTATATAGATTAGAAGCAAAATTGCTTGAAAATAAAATTTCCAACAATTTTCAAGCACCTATGATTTTCTGGTTTCTTAAGCTACTTTGTGTACCCACTTCATTTTTTCCCTAATATGTATAAATCTTCAATCCTTAGACAGAGCCCTCATTATGTCAGAAGGAAATGTCTCTAGAGCTAGAATTGCAGTGGGAAAATAGATCCTGGAGTACATCCTCCATCCCTCCAAAGTTTCTTTCCTGGAGTGTGACATCTGTCATCAGAGCATATTAACAAAACAGAACAAATGATTTTATGTGGCTGAGCATGTTCATTGTCTTTTCAATTCTTTTAAACCCACTCATCACTTAAGAGCCCTACCTCAATTCCATGTTTAGAATCCACTGTCATGTAACATCCTAATCTGAATTTAACTTAACTAGAACTTAACTCCCCTCTGTCTCCCCTTCATACTGGGATGCAGAGATGAGAAGCTCCCACTCTTTCAAATGTGGCTTCTACATAGACTTTAGGCACAAACTTTTGGTAAACAAAAATGACTGACTAATCAAACTATTTTCAAAAGCCTCTTGTAGACATAAACTTTGGGTAAAACAAAACTGCCCTCAACAGTCTTGTAGAAGAGATAAGTCACCCACCCAAATACTGTAAATGAGATATAAAATGATAAAGTAGCAAAGACCAGACCAGAGGCAGAAATAAAGGCAATGGCGTTCATAACAGAGTTAGAGAAGAGGTCATATTTGAAATGGACCTTTAAAGTAGATAAGTGTTAAGATACTAAGATATGAGAACAAAAGAATTATTAAGTGGCAGAATCGGAGTGGGATAAGCTAACGATAGTCTTGAACTCCCACCCAAGGAGCATCATAGAGGCAGTAGGGAGCCATTGAGGGTGGTGGAGCAGGTCCATAATAAACTGTTTTGTAAGCTGCCAGTTATTTTTGAATGCAGAGTATGTTTCCAAATTGATGACTGCTTCTAACTAGTGGGAATCTCAAGCAAGATGCAAAAAACTTGCAACACCAAACTGCTGGTAGATATTAAACTCTTCATTACATAATGCTCAGGGAAGAATATGCCTTTCGAAATGGCTGAATAGAAAAGCTTGAGTCAAATATTCTTTCATGCTGCATAAGCACAGGTGGTTCATCATTGCAGAACTATGTCCCACACATGCATACGGAAATAGAAAAATAGTAAAACTAATAGTCATTTAATACAACATAATTGAGTACATAAGAAACACAGGGAATTTACATGCTTACTTCCTTGTGAGGAAAGTGCTATGTTCCTCTCTATCACAAATTACAAAGCGAGCCTCTGGCCCAGGCTTGTGAGTCGTCATCCTTGGATACTCTTCCAACATTTTAACTTCAGTGCTTTCCAAGTTGTAAGATACCTCCATGAGTTCCTCTAATGTGGTGGGTTTGGCTCGGGGACACTGTATCCTTTCCATCACAACACTCTCCTCATTTGTTTTGATCGGCTCCCCCCACCACACTCACTGGCTGCCTCACACAGAAGCTGGCCCACAGGAGCAGCTTCTACATTCGTTGTTGAGCTTGCTCACGAAGAACTCCATTTGTGGTCAATGCGACTTTCACGCCCAGCATTTCACGCCCAACAGCCACTTGCTGTTTCTCTGATACATGTTTGTCTTTGTTGTTAGTTGTGTCTCTGGATTACTCACTTTTATAAAATACCATGAAGGTTACTGACTGGAAGGCAAGGAGGCAGCACACATGCCTGCCTTGCAGTCTGTATGAACGGAATGCCTACACGCAGTGACCACACTGGTGGACTTTGAAGAAGTTCCCCAATTGGTCACAGATTGCAAAGCGCACCTGTTGCTTCCATAGGGATTTGTGGGTTGAAGAGCAAGTAGGGAAGTTTGTACTTCATGCAATTACTCACATTTCACTCACTATGGTAACTGAACATTGAATTATATTGTTAAGGACTATCTATAGTTATTTGACTAAAACATGGTAACTGACATATGTGCCTATCAGAACAATGCAAAGCAGTAGTTCATTGATATTGGAAAATAATCCTCATTATAAAGTAATATGATTCTTGACTCCCTTTTTTTCAGTCATGGGCAGACTTAACTCCTAAAGACAGACCACGGAAGGAGACATACTGCTGGTGGAATTCAGTTGATTTATGGCCCTGGAGACCTCATGGAACATTTTGTAATGCTATTTTGTTCTGGCTCCCTGTGAATACGTACATCTGGAGATGTATATATTTATGGAAAATGCTAAATATTTTTTCTCTTCTACCTTATGTCTAAGTAGGTCATGTTGGCAATATTTTGAGTAGTTATTGCTTTTAAGCCCACGTGTTCCCCAGAGCACATTGAATGTAGCTGCAGGGTGTACATGGGCCACACAGGGATGGTCCCACCTCAAAGTCCTTTATGTTGATTATTGTCTGGGAAACTAGAACATCACAAATCAAAGCAGAGGAGTGCAAAATCAACTTACACTTAAAAGTTTAAAGCCATCTGATTTCCTTAATAGGTGTATATTGGATAAAATTCAATAATTTAAATGATTTTTATGAAAATAGGAAATTAGAAACACAGCACTAGATACGAAATCCTTCGTGGGATAGACACATGCAGAAGCATCATTCCCAATGGTCATCTTAAGTTTTTTCAGGTTGCTCTAACAAACTTTCACAGGCTGGGTGACTTATAGGCAACATGCTTTGGTTTCTCACGATTCTGTAGGCTAAATAATCCAAGATAAAGATGTCGATAGATTTAGTGTCTCGTAATGGCCAACTTCCAAGTCCATAGATGGCCAATGTCTCACTTGTCCTCTTGTGGTAAAAGGGTTAAAGGAGCTCTCTGGGTCTCTTTTATACGGACACTAATCTCAAATCCCCACCTCCTAATACCATCACATTGGGAATTAGGACTACAATGTATGAATTTGGGGAGGACATACATACTCAGTCTATAGCAATTGTGGAAATTTAGAAGAATTGCTATCAAAGCTAGCAATGAAACAAGTTATTTTACAACGCTCTCCTGAAGGTCCCAGCCAATGCATTAAGAAAAGAAAAGCAAATAAGAAGCGTAAGGACTTTTAGAAAGACAAATGCATCAAAATCTATAGCTGAAAAAAAGTCAGCAAAGAAGAAAATAGAGTCCACAAATGATTACAAGTAAGGAGGAGTGTTAATCAAAGTTGATAGATAAAAGATGGTCATTTAAAATGTCCTAGACACTAGAAATATGCCTGAAGCCATAGCACTGTGACTTCTGATCCTGTCAGATCTCGGAAGCTAAGCAGGGTTGGGCCTGGTTAGTACTTGGATGGGAGACCACCTGGAAACAGCAGATACTGTAGGCTTGGGAGAAGGACTGGCAACCCACTCCCCACAAAAAATCAATCCACCATTGAAAACCTATGAATAGCAGAGAAGCACTGACAATCATGTTTCACTTGTTGTACATAGGGTCACTATGAGTCAGATACTGACTCAATGGCACCTGACAACAACAACAACAGACACTAGAGATTATCAGTTAGAGAATGTAAAGATGCATCAGTGTGATTCCTAAATAAATAAAGGTGGAGATAAACAAACTGAAGACATTAATACAGACAAGCATATATGTGAGTACTTGGGGAACCAGGTAAGCCAGGAACTCAGGGTCAATGAGAGTCAAAGACGATCAAGACAAGTGATGCCCAGGCAAATTCTGTCTTGTGATATGAATATGTCCATGCCACGAAGCCAGCTGATATGTGAAGTCATTAATTTACTAATTGTATATTCCTAAAACACCTGAAGTTACCCATTCCTTAAGAATTTATGAATTTTCTTTGTGCCTTTTGCTTAATAGTTTTGGAAGTTCAAGGCTACCACAGGATTTTTAAGTTCAACAAATGTTGAACTCACAGAGGCTCATAGACCAATCAGAGTTTTTGAGCCAATTAACGAAGACTCTCCTTTTCCCAGGGAGGCAGCCTTTTTCAGGGCTCAAACTCAGCCTTTTCCTCTTTTCCCTGAGGGTCAAGAGACATAAATTCCTCATGTATTGCTGGTTGACAAATTCTGACCATTTGAGCCATATCCCCCTACCCAGACAGACACACATTCCTGCAAATAGTGTAGCAGGCAATATGGCAGAATGGCTTGAGAAACTTTAAGGAAAGAGGGTAAGAGAAAGCTCTAGGCTGTGTGCCTGGGTGAAGGTATCCTGCCTTTACTGCTCTTTCTTGCATGCATGCCTGCACCCTGTGATTCCCCCATCATCATTACAGAAACTACACACACCCCTTCTTCCCCCATCCACTGTGATCTTTGATCCCAGGTGTATATGCTTAGATGCTGTACCTAAGGCCAAAGATTATCCTCAGTCATGCTCACCCTCATGAGCTCCCAAAATAAAATTAACCTCTGCCCTATGTTAAGAAATGCCTTGGTGTAATGTTAACTCCTCAGTAAATATGAGCAGACCTCTCAGCTCAGGGCAACAGTGGTTCCTGAAGCCCCTCTGCCCCCAGTCTCTCATCATACTTTCTCTCTGGTGTATGAGTAATTTGTTTCATCCATCAGTCAGAGCTGCTAGTCAGTCACAGCAAAATACTACACATATGGTATTTTCAGGGGTTCACAGACCTCCTGAAGCTGAGCTAGGAGACTCTGGTTTAAGCATCCTTCCCCTATCATGTGTGGCACTTCTGTTCCTAGATAAACTGATGCTCATTACAGAGGTGCAAAATAAAGAAGCTCTTCCCACGGGCTGCCTGGGACTGCACCTCAGCTTGGTCTCTGGTCAGCTGTATGCCCTTGGCTACCTTATGTAAACTATTTGGACTCAGTTTTATCATTTGCAATGGGGATCATAATTGCTCCTACCTCACAGGGTAATTATGAGGATCAAATGACAAAACGGATGGAGAGTTGTTGGCATGGTGACTATCACCAACCGATGAATATTTAATCTTTATTGTTTTATTATTAGCTATATCTATGACATCTGTAGCCATAGCCTTGTGGCATCTGATCCCATCAGATCTCGGCAGCTAAGCAGGGTCAGGCCTGGTTAGTACTTGGATGGGAGACCACCTGGGAACACCAGGCTTGGGAGAAGGAACTGGCAACCCACTCCCAAAAATCAATCACTCATTGAAAAGCCTATGAATAGCAGAGAAGCACTGACAATAGTGTTTCTCCTGTTGTACGTAGGGTCTCTATGAGTCAGATACCGACTTAATGGCACCTAACAACATCTCTATGACACTTTTGTTTTTTAAGTTTTATTTTGTTTTAGCTTTTTCAGATAAATACATTTTATACTTAATACCACAGTTTCTCAACCTTGGCCCTTTTGACATTTAAGACCAGATAATTTCTCATGGGAGGGGGCCATCCTAGACGTTGGAGGACTGTTCAGCAGCATTCCTACGCTCTCCCCACTGGATGCCAGAAGCTCTCTCTACAGATGTGATAATCAAAAATGTCCCCAGACACTTACAAATGCCCCTTGGTGGGCAAAATCATCCCTAATGGAAAACCACAGCTCTCTACCAATTGTGTGAATATTTTGAGGGTGTTTTTTTTCTCTTTCTGGCGGAGGAAAAAGTAGTCATAATATTTCAAATGTTATCACTACTGATGAAAACTCAGTGAAGCCAAGAAATGTGTGCTGAAAATGGAGAAAAAGAGCTCAGAGGGAGGAAGAGGATCCACACGTGACTAAGGCTAGGGAATGGCAGGGATTCATATATGTATACGAGAGAAAGGTGATTGATGGGAAACATAAGGGCTGTGAAAGATACAGAGGGAAAAAGCTATTCTGGCAGTGGAAGGAATAAATTGGAAACTCCTTGGGAATAAATGGCTTAGCCTAAAGAACACACAAGATGAGCAACACCTAGAAGGAGCCAAGAGAGACCGCAGATGACAATCAGAGAGGAAATGAGGAAAATCGTGCTATGGACTCCACAAGAGATTTACACCACTGATGCACGCCGAGAAAACAGTTGGGTGTAGAATTTAAAGGTAGAGCCAGGAGATAAGGAAAAGAGCCCAAGAAGCCTTCGATCAGGACCAGTGCTGACGTTGGGCTGAGACCTCCTCATCCATCTTTCAAAAGATTAACACCGGATGTTGCTCATTTGGCAACCAAAAAAATAATGATACCTTGTGTGTAAATTGTCCATAAATACACATCCATACCTAGAGTACAGCAGATTTGTCTTCTGAGTCAACATGTTTCTTTGGAGCACAAAATGAGTTCTGTTCGGAAAGTTCCATCAACATTTCTAAGGAAAGGCAACTCCAAGTGGTGAGAAAAGGAGGCCTGATCATTTAGTCCACAGCCTGAGGGGAGATACGGGGCCTTCCCCTTGGACAGTGGAGGCAGATGTGTGTCATTTCACTGTTGTTATTGGTATGGGGAGTTGACTGAATACTTCTCTTGCCTCAGGCTAAGTTATTCCCCTGTATTCTGTCCTGTCACCTCACAATGACCTTCTGATGAGTAACAACTGTGACTCCACTTTACAGATGAGGAAACCAAGGGCTTGTGTGGTGGAAAGCCTTCCCAGAGACAGCACAACTGCACAGTGAGGATTCAAAGTCCTGAAAAAAGTCCCAACAATGAACCCCCTTGGCTCCTGGGCTGTGCTTTCTAGAGGTTTCCACCACTTGAGAGGGTTGGGGTGCTGATTTCACCCTGGCCCAACATGCTCACATCAGCTGTGAACAGATTAGGGGCACTTGAACAAGGTGGCTGTGCCCACCTAGCATCTTAATTTTATCTCACAATATGTTACTTTGCAATTGAATGGCGCCCCTCCCATGTTAGCTGTGTCACTGAAGCCTATAGGGAAAAATCCAAGTGGAGAGAAAGTGCTGGGTCATCGCATCATCAGTTCACTCCTACAATGATTTAAGGCAACCCATAGGTAACATTCATGAAGTAACTACTACATGCTGCTCTGTATGGCACGTATTTCCCATGTAGATTTTACTTACACCAACATTAAAAAAAAATGTCTTCCAAGTCTGGCATTATTACCCTCATTGCTCAGAGAGCCATTGAACCCAGACGTCACAAGAAGGTGCTGAGACCCAAACCAAACTAGATTTGACCCCAGAGTCTAAGGTTTCCCCATCACATCCAAACAAGCACGCTAAAACCAACAGTCCTTGCCTCCAATATCTTTTCCATGTTTCCCAATTTTTTGCCATGTGTGACCAATTAGCACACTTGGCTAGAACATGGTGCTAATGAGGCCAAGGTCAGGGGTTCAATTCCCTCGTGGCATGAAACTCGATGCTTCCTTCCCAGAGTCACAGGCTGTGGCTTAGACCACAGCTGGTCCCCTCCCAAGAGCATCATATTGATCATAAGTGCAGTTAAGAAAGTCTTGCTAAATCATCATAACTCCATCGGTACCATTGGAACAACTCACAGCACATTCTATGCTGACAATGTGACTGCAGACATAAATAAAAACCAACATTGTTATTAGTTGAATAAATTAACAATTTTTGCTTACATTCTATAAATTTTAAATGCAGTCTTTATGGCTCAACAGAACTGGGAGTGTATTTTTTAAAACTCTAGTATATTAAGAGATGCTAAAAATTTCAAGATGTTGAATGGCATGTGCAGTTGGACCTCAATTACTTAAACTCATCAGGAAATGAGTTATTTTGTATATGTAAATTATGTTCATATAATGGAAGTGTCTCCTTAGCACGAAGATAATATATATTAGGAATGTTGATGGAAATCTTTTAAAATGGAATTCACATTTTTCTGCTTCTTTAAATATGAGAGGTAGAGAATAATATATTCTAAATATCTATTATTTATAGAAACACAGTTGAAATAAAGTGATCTTTTGTTTTTTAGGTACTTGAATGTTGAACCCAGGGCCTCACACATACTTGGCAAGTGCTCTACCACTGGGTTGCACTCCCAGCTCATTTTTTTAATTTTTATTTTGATATAGGGGCTTGCTAAGCTATGTAGGCTGCCTCTGGCCTCAAACTCATGATCCCCCTCCCTCAGCCTCCCTAGTTGCTAGAATTAGAGGCATGTACCACCACACACAGAGAAAGTGATTTAAAAAAAATTAGAATTAAAGGTATGGACAAAAGTATAAGGACAAGAAAAGAAAATATTAATAGTGGACAATATGGAATTTAATATTAACGTAGTAATAGGAGGAAAGTGAATATAGTAATGATACAAGACATTTTCCAAAAGAAGTACACTAATCATAAACTTATGGACACCAGTAATGTAATATCTTCACGTAGTCCCACTTTTTCTGTCTTTCTTGCTGTTCCTTAAATAAGCCAAAGTAGTTCCTAACTCAGAAGTGTTTGTGGCTCCAGCATCCTCTGGCAAAGACTTACATCTACAAGTTTGTGTCCTCACTTTGTCCTATTATCTGCCCAGATGTCACTCCCCTAGCAGGGACTGTCCACTTATCTGGTTCAATACCAATGATTCTAAATAAATAAAAGATAAAATGAAGATCCTAAAAGAATAAGCTGAAAGGACAATTAGAAATAAAAGTGTGGGCAGAGATATAAAAGCCAGCACTAGTACTAGACAAGATGGAATTTTTTTCATCATTTGCTGTTCATGCCAATAACTCTAGCCCCTATGTCATGGACACAGCATGGTCTTGACTGGTATAAGGGACACAGGATGTGAGAGAACCTCCTTCAGGATTGATGCACATAGCAAGATGAATGATATTATGCAGTAACAATTGCAAATCTTCTGATCAAGCTTGGTGTTATATTTGGTAGAGGCCAGAGGCAGCCTCAGGATCCTGCTCTGCTCTGTGTTTTGAGAGCCCCTGGCCAATCAAAATTGTCACATGTGATGAAATATCTTTGCCACAGCGATCTTGGAAATTATCTTCTGTGACTGCTTAAATCCCCCTATACCATTTATTAATTCGCTCTTTCAGCAGATATTATAGACTGTGTGCAAATATTATACAAGTGTTAAAGAAACACGGATGAGCAAAACCAGACTTGGTCCCTGCCCTCATGAACTCACCATGTAGGAGGAACATGGCTTTTCATTATAACATAGCAAATGGAAATGTAAGGTGGCAAAGGTAACAGCTTCTCTGAATGAGCCAGCTCAACCGAGACCCTGTGATGGGGCATGGGACCCACTCAGGAAGTCAAGAAAGGCACCTCAGACAGAGCAATGCTTGTGCAAGGACTTGAAACATGAACAGGAGTGCATGGGATGGAGGTGACGTTTCAGGGCATGCACAAAGGCATTTTACCTGGGAAAGTACAGAGAAAGAGAGAGAGAGGGCCCAGGAGAAGACACACGAGGATGCTGGAGAAAGAAAGAGAAGCCAGATCATGCCATGCGTTGTTGGCCATTTTAGGTCTTTGTTCTTGAGATTTGTAACTCTGGGGAAACCACTGAAGGTTTTTCAAAGAAGAGAAGGGAGACTAGATTTGTATGTTAGAAAGATGTCTCTGGGCAGGCTTTGAAGAGTGGTATGGAAGGGCCACCAAGAGTGAAAGTGGGGACAGCTGGGGGTGCTGGGATCCAAAAGAACAATGATGGTGGCTTGGACTAGGGAGGTGGTAGGGGTGGTGGAGATGAGAAGAATAAATGAACTGGGGAGGTATTTCAAAGGTGGAGTGGGGAGGACACCATGAACTGGCACAGGAGTAAGGAGAGGTGGGTGTCAAGGGGAGACTATTCTTCTAGTCTTGCTGACAGAGGTTGCTACTCATAGAGACAGAACATAGTATGACAATCAGGGTGGGCAGGGGACTTGGATGATGAGGCCAACTTTGATCATGCTGAGTTTTGCAATGTCTCTGAGGTATCCCAGAGCAATGTCCAGGGAATTTAATGAGAGTCTAGTACTCGAAGGAGCTCGTAGAAAAGTCTAATCTAGGTACATCAATGTGTAAGTCACCCATGTTTAGTGGGTAGTGAAGCTGTAGACAGGGGGAGGATCTTAGTTATGTAGGCCTTGGAGCTTATACAATTTGTTGTTGTTGTTGTTGTTAGGTATTGTTGAGTCGTATCCGACTCAGTGACCCTCATAGGGTTCTCAATGGCTGACTGTTTCAGGATTGCCTTGGGAGTGGATTGCCAGGTCCTTCTCCCATTTTTGCGGTGCTGGGAATTGAACTCAGGACCTCAGAGACTGCAGCGCAATGCTTTACCAACTGAGTTAAATCCCAGCCCGTTTATACAATTTAGAGACCCTAATTAAAACCGGGGGCAGGGATTTAGCTCAGTTGGTAGAGCGCTGCGCTGCAGTCTCTGAGGTCCTGAGTTCAATTCCCAGCTCCGCAAAAATGGGAGAAGGGCCTGGCAATCCACTCCCAAGGCAATTCCAAAACAGCCATTGAGAACCCTATGAGGGTTGCTATGAGTCAGATACGACTCGACGGCACCTAACAACAACAACAATAATTAAAAACAGATCTGTTTGTTCTTTTGTCAGTCCACAGAATATTTAATAATGGTCTCCAGCAACCATAATTCAAAAGCATCAATTCTTCTCCTGTCTCCCTTGTTCAGTGTCCAGCTTTCACAACCATATGATGCAACTGAAAATTCCACGGCATGAGTCAGGTGCACCTTCGTCTTCAATGTGACATCTTTACTTTTCAACATTCTAAAGACATCTTTTTGGAAGCAAGGATGGCTAGACTGCATCTTACATATTTCAGACATGTATTTAGGATCCCTGGAGAAAGACATCATGTTTGGGAGAGTGGCAGGTTAACAAAAAAAAAAAGGAAAACTCTCCACCAGATGGATTGACACAGTGTCTGCAACAATGGGCTTAAACATAAATAAGATCGTGTGCCTGGCACAGAGTCGGGAAGTGTTTCATTCTGCTGTACATAGGGTCACTATGAGTTGGACTGAACTCAACAGCACCTAATAACAACAATTAAAAATAGGGCTGGGGTTTAGCTCAGTTGGTAGAGTGCTGCTATGTACTGAGAATTTGAATTCAATCCTCAGCACCACAAAAACAGGAGCAGGATGTGGCAGTCCACCCCCAAAGCAATCCCGAAGAAATGAGCCATTGAAAACTCTATGAGGGTCACTTTGAGTCAGACCCAACTCAACTACACCTAACAACAACAACAACAATAATTAAAAACAATAATAAGCCAGGCACTGTGGTTTAGGCCTGTAATCCCAGTACCTCAGGAGACTGAGGCAGGAGGATCACACACAGGTTCAAGGCCAGAGGCAGACTGTGCTACTTAGTGAGATCTTGTCTCAAAATAAAAAATAATAAAGGGGTAAGAGTGCAGCTCAGTGGTAGAGCACTTGCTTAGCATGTGTGAGGCCCCAGGTTCAACTCCCAGTACTAAACAAAAAGAACAATAACATAAGAATACAGAATCAAAGAGACATGGATATTTATGTAGAACGAACATTATTGTTGTTGTTGTTAGGTGCCATGGAGTTGGTATCCGACTCATAGCGACCCTCATAGGGTTTTCAATGGCTGTTTTTTGGGATTGCCTTGGGAGTGGATTGCCAGGCCCTTCTCCCATTTTTTGCGGTGCTGGGAATTGAACTTGAGACCTCAGAGACTACAGCACAGCGCTCTACCAACTGAGCTAAATCCCATCCCAGAATGAACATTAGAATTTCTAA
>VMDO01028246.1:0-24205 GCA_007922755.1 Pedetes capensis
TTGTTGGGGAAAAAGAAAGAGAGATTGACTCAGAAAAAGATGGAGATTTCTTTCTGAGGAAAAATATTATGAGTTTCCAAAGTAATAATGAGAATTTCAATGTATTTGGCTAGAAAAGAAGTCAATAATATCTCTTTTATATATTACTATTATTAGTATGACAAATGACAACACAAACCTTTCCATTCATTTTCAATACCTATTAAAGTGTTTCTACTTAATCTCTGCATAATAGGAGAAACTATAAAAAATGTAAAGTTGTTTCTGTTAGAAATTAGTTGATTTTACATATATTTTTGAAATATTGTTTGGAAGTGCAGAAATTAACTTTATATACCTTATGACAAAAAAATTGCTAATTAAGTAATTTTATCTATCTGTATTATAAACTATAGTATTTATATTTCACTTAATGTACATTGGGCCAAAACAGACGTTTAGTTCCAATACCTTGCAATTTATGGAAAACTTAATTTTCCTTTTTCCTAGCCTTGATATTAAATAATTCCTGTTACTCTTTACAAAAGGTATATAATCCTATATTAATTTTTAAAAACATTTTCTATTCCCATTTACTACTGTCTTTACTACACCTGAGATGATAAAATGAGATGAGTGAGTTTACAATAATTTTCCTTTTAAGTTAATACACTTAATATTTGAAGCAAAGGTGAAATTGCAGGCTTTCCATGTTACTGGCATGATAAACATTATAAACATAATAGGGCGACAACTGTCATCTAAGTTGGTTCAGAATATGCACCTGCATATTATTTTAACTTAATAAAATTAGGTAAGTGTTTCCCTGCTTCCCTTACTATTACTGGCACTGAGAATGGGGGGTGCTGGGAGGTGTATTTCAATGTAGTTCATTAAATCACTAGATTGAATATATGTTTTTGAAACTGGTATTTACTAACGTGATTTGCAAACAATGAATAAAAATAGTGAAAATTTTGCTTGTAGATGGAGATGCAAAAAAGAGATTCACACTCATGGAAATATATTTTTATTGTAAAATGTTAATATTAGTATTCCAGTGTTCAATTAGGGCTTCAGAATTGTAAAATTAGAATGATACTACAAATATTCTTTCAAATCTATCAAGAATTTGAAAATATTTATTTTGATAGTCCTAAATTTGTATCATTTAGCTGGAAACAAAATCAATGATTTCCAAACATACTTCACTTGTTTTCAGAAGTAAGCTACATGTAGAGTACATACACACAATTTAAAAATATTTCATTTATTTGTTTGATATAATTGATACGATAGTGTCTATGTTTTCAAGACACTTCTAACTTTTCTAGTTGGAAAAATAGAAATTCCACAAATTTTTTAATTTGTGACTACTCTCATAAAAGTAAATGTTTTTGTTAAAGTGCATAGTTAGTAAAAAAAAAGTATGTCTTATGCGCCTTGCATGTTATGGTTATGGAAGTTTACTATTTTTATATGATACCAAAATCATACAGTAGTTAAATCCATTTAAATGGCCAAGTGATGCTTAAAAATTAAATGTTACCTTTTCAATTGCTATCTTGAAGTTCCTGCTGATGATGTCATTTGCTCTTTTGAATATCCATTTTTTTGAAAAGGCAGAGTCTATTTCATTTTTCAGTATTAGACTCCACATGACCACCTGACTGATCTGCAGACAGTCTATTCTTGAGCCTTTTAATTCTGGACTTACTGCTTTTAAAATCCTTAGCAATTATATTGCAAGCTTACTACTTGCTCCTGATCTGTAAGTCTAAGATTTTTTAATGTAAATTTTTCTAGGAGTTAGTTTAAAAACAATTACTTTTTAATGTCTCCTGTTCCACTTGCAAACAAATAGCCAACTTGGTAAGAAACAAATTTATAGTAGTAAACCATGTTTTCTTATTCAACATTAATTTATGATTCATTTTCCTTATTATTCTCAATTTAAAGCCACTCTTAATTTAATTTGGGCAATTGGGTATTTTAGAAAAAAATGTTTGATAGCCATCTAATGGGAGTATACAAAATCTATCATATAATTTCAAAAATAGATTCTAATTTTGCAGATAAAATTGCATTTTTTTCTTTTGACACTTGTAAAATTACTTGAGTTTTATGGAAACCAATCTTATTACTTTCCTGAAAAAATCTTAATATAATTAATAGGTGATTATAATAAGGATTTTTAATTCCCATAACAATATAAAGCAATCTGAAGTACATCAAATAAATAAGTTGCTATATACCATTATAAAATATTTCTTAAAATAGCAATAGCTTATTGATGAAGTTAATTTTCTACTTCAAATGTTATTTAATATGAATCAGCAGGAATTCTTTAATTTTAACGATATTCATTATTTTATTGTTTTTAGTTTTTTATCCACAATTTAATTTTGTTTTCATTTATATATTACAAGTCAGTGGAAATGATCATTGAAACCATTCATGAACTCTTTCAATCCATTCAGATCTACTAAATAATATGTTTAATAGCATATTATTACAATGTTCCTGTCAAATAATACCTACAGTTCACTATGTGGATCTGGTAACTTTCTGGTGCTTAAGATACCAACTAAACAATGTCAAGGTTAATTAATGAATAATGTATCAAACTGGCTTAAAGTTTGGCAGGAAGGTCATGTATTGTTTGTTGATGTATGGACAATTACTTAACAATCATTGCCTATGGCAGTGAGGGAGTGAGGCTTTGATTGTATCTTTTGCCAGCTTTTATGATTTAAACATTCCTGCAAGCTACCAAAGGAGTTTTGCTGACTGCAACTTTGTGAAGATAGGTGAAAATTTGGATCCTGTGAACCAGTAAAATGAGTGGTTACTGTACCAGGTATTTATATTCAAGCTAAGGTAAAAGCAATAGGTTGCAGAGGTGACTAAGCAGTAGTCAGGGTAGAATGGATTTATATACAGATATGCTGAATGTAGGGGCTGGGAGTTAGCTCAGTTGGTAGAGTGTTGCTCCGCAGTCTCTGAGGTCTTGGGTTCAATTCTCGGTACCGAAAAAATGGGACAAGGAGGTGGCAATTCACTCCCAAGGCAATCCCAAAACAACCAACCACTGAAAACACTATGAAGGTCACTATGAGTCTGACAAGACAGTGCCTAAGAACAACGTGCTGAATATATGAGAAAGATATTTAGAAGGCAATGGCAAAGTGTAGAGACTTGAAAACAAAGATAAATAGTTGGGTTTTTACTAAGATATTTATCATATTTGAAGTATTTTTAAGCAAAGTAAATGCTGTTTTACCCTGTTGCTCACAAAAAATTGATGTCCAAGCAATTATCATAACATTTTAAAATTAGCTCCATATAAAAATATCTATGGGAAAAAAGGAAATACATCATGAATAGTTTAGCTATGATGATGTCAGAGAATGAATCATTGCGAGTACTGATATTTTCTGAATTATTGAGCTTTTGTCATTAACATAGAAAACTCTTTACATAGAGCCTTATACATGCTAGGCAAGGGATCTAAAATTGATCTTCATTCCCATCCCCAGGGAAATTTAAAATCATAATATAATCTCCTCTGCTTGTTATTTGAATCAAAAATACTAAAAAGAATAAAATTTTCTAAGATCATTCAGTACCCTTATTATAACAATGATTTTTGCCCTCTGAAAATTTAGCAATGGGTTCAGAGCCTTTTTATAGTAGAGATAGGTTGGTTCACTTGTGGATAATAGGAAATGACCAAATAGTTAAATAAACAGGGATATGAGGATTCTCATTGTCTTAAATTAGGGAGGGCAAGATTGAAACATCAGCCAATAAGTAATATCAAGGAATCTGGTATCTTATATCTACTTGCCACACGCTCTCTTACAGTAAGGCTTTCATTCTCGTGGGTACAAGATGCTCACTACACTACAAGGCATTATGTCTGTATCCCAGGTCAGAAAGAACAAAAGACAAAAATCACTGCCTTTTTGTTTAGGAAGAAAATATTTCCTCTATCTATACCTAAATTTCTAGAATTATTTTACTTGGATATCTCTATCTGCAAGGGAAGCTATAAAAATTGCTTTCTTTTTTATCTGGGTATACTGCCATCTGAATTCTTTTGGAAGTTGGAAAAGTAATGTTATTGGGCATGTAGTGTGTAATTGTCAGAGGCTATTAAATTTTTAATCGTTCTTTTTTCTTTCCTTTTCTTTTTCCTTTTCTTTCTGTTTTGTGTTTTCTTTTTCTTTTTGTTTTCTTTTCTTTTTTCATTTCTTTCCTTTGCCAGCACTGGCAATTTGTACATGTTAGGCAAGTGCTCTATCACTGCACTCAATCCCCAGCACCCTTTCTAATTTTTATTTTTGAGATACTGTCTCACTAAATTGTGCATCTTTCTGATGTTTGTTTCTCTCTTTGCCATCTCTTCTCATAATCTCTATTTTTAAGCATCCTGAATGCTCTCTTCTAGCTTATTTTAAATCATCTTTTAAAACACGTTAATGAAACATATTTTAAAGAAAAATAAGTGCAAACACTTTATATAGAGAGGTATTTATACTTTTTTCTGTTTTGGATTATACTCTTGAGGTAAAAATTTATCAAGTTACTTTTGTGTGATAAATATAAGTATTTGCTCAAATATTTAAATGGTGCTATTGAAATACAGATTTTCAGTGCTGTACAAAATAGCTCTATTTATAATATGGGGGTTCCAATACACCAATCTTTTTCCTAATTTTTCTAATGTCATGAACAATTTGATGCCAAAGAAATTGCTAAATATACTACTCTCCATAATACTTACACATTACTTATTTAATGTAAGTGTATTAGAGCACATAGTAGGATAGCATTTACAAAATATCAGAAACTAAACTGTTGCAGGGGGAGGAGAACTCTATGGTCAAATAAAATCAGGATGCCTACCTATTAGATTATCTTTTTGGAATTCACTATTAGCAAATTAAAGACTCTGAAAACTCTTGCAATAAAGAAATAAATTTGATGTGTTTAACTCAACCTTTCCCTGACATTTTGGCCAAGAACATGTTCTTCTCTGTTAATCTATTATTATTTATTTATTTAGTGGTACTGGGCATTGAACCCAGGGCCTCATGCTTGAACACTTTGCAAGTGCTGGACCACTGAGTTGCACTCTCAGCCCATTTTTTTAACTTTTTGAGACAGGGTCTGCCTAAATTACGCAGACTGCCTCTGGTCTCCAACTTGTGATCTTTCTGCCTCTGCCTCCCAAGTTGCTGGGATTACAGGTGTGCGCCACTGAGCCTGGCTCAATCTATTATTTTTCATTACATATTTGCTATTAATAATCAGTCAATCTTCTGAATGAGAGATGTGAAGCACTGCTTTAGTGTATAAATTAATTTCAATATTTTGTCTTCATTCTAAACATTCTAAACATTCAATACATCTGTAGCAAGCTAAATTGGCATCTATGCTCCTGATCCTTCATGGAATTATTATCAGTGCTTATTTTGCTGATGGACGAGGAAATATGAGATTCTATCACATCTGTTTAAATGACAGTTTATGACTTAGGACTTGTATTAAGTTAACTGACACTTTAAAGTCTTATATGAAATTGTCATAAGAAAGTATTGCCTTGATTTATAATAATTTATTTTCTATGAATGTGCATAATTTAAATTTAATTATAGAATTTAAAAACAATTCTGTTTCAAAATGAATGTGTTTATGATAATCTGTTGTTATTTATTTGTGAGCTTAGTTTTAAAATTACATTTTATTAGTAAATTATTAGAAAAGCATTTAAAACACATTTACCTACAAACACTAAACCTTAATAAACAAACAAAAAATCTAAGAGGGGAAGCATAGTAAATAAGCTTTCTTTTTCATAATGATAAGTTATGATTTGAAAGCAGGCATATGATTTAAATAAATTCCAGTTGTATGAACACTATCACTTTCTGTTTTAAAACAGGAAGTATGTTATGAAACACTTGCTAATTTATTTCATACTTATTATAATAAAGAAATTCACTATTCTTTATAAATGATTAATACTTATGGTAGTTGAATTAGATAGATTTTGAGACAATTTTGAAGCATCATATTTTTATGAGGCTGAAGTCTTTTCTGTTGCAGTCTCATTTACCTAGACTGACACTCAATATATAAACAGGGATGGGAAGAAGTCTTTTTATTTTGAATCTCATTAGCATATTAGGCAATATCAAACAATTATTAATATTTTAGCTCTATTTGAAAAGATACCTTAAGTGCAAAAAGCCAGAAAACCAGTAGTAAATTTAGCACACATACGAACCTAGAGTGTTTAAAACTTAACTATAGGAACACCGCCTGCAGCCATAGCCCTGTGGAATCCGATCCCAGATCTCGGAAGCTAAGCAGGGTCGGGCCTGGTTAGTACCTGGATGGGAGACCGCCTGGGAACACCAGGTGCTGCAGGTTTGGGAGAAGGACCTGGCAACCCCCTCCCAAAAATCAATCTGCCATTGAAAACCCTATGAACAGCAGAGAAGCACTGACAATAGTGTTTCCCCTGTTGTACAGAGGGTCGCTATGAATTGGATACCGACTCCACGGCACCTAACAACAACAACATAGGAACACTAGAATGACCTGTTCAGAGACAACCAGCAATTTTTATCTACGTACTTGTAGTATGTTCCTCTTATGCAGGTTAGACAAGTAGCAGTTTTGAATGTCTCATCTTAAAATGAATGTAGTTATCAAAGGATTTTGTGATACATCCTGTAAGGTATTTTCTTATTTCAGTCTTTGCAAATATCTGGTTCCTTGTATATGCTCTAATTTATAACCAATGGGAAGTTTTATAGCTTACATCTTATAGTAGTTCAAGTAAAATATGTTGTTAAATAAAAGCTTCATAAATGGCCAGCTACCTTTCTAATTTAGAGCGTATGATTTTTTCCTAAGATCAATGATAGTATATAATTTATTTAGTTTGTGATCATAAAATTGTTGTTGTTGTTGTTAGGTGCCGTCGAGTCGGTATCCGACTCATAGCGACCCTCTGTACAATGGGAAACACTATTATCAGTGCTTCTCTGCTGTGCATAGGGTTTTCAATGGCAGATTGATTTTTGCGAGGGGGTTGCCAGGTCCTTCTCCCAAGATCATAAAATAGTATGTACCAAAATATTAAGCCTAATTTCATCATTTATATCAAGATCAAGATTATATAAAGTAAAATTGAGCCCTAAACATTAATACATTATTTTTTCTTTAATGGTTTTTAATCACCTGAATATTATCCATCATCTGTCTTTCTAATCATCATAATCTATTTATCATCTAGTTATTTTTATCATCTACCAAGCAATTTATCAGTAAGTGCTAACACAGAAATATCCATGGGTAAAATTTATTCCTTTATCTCTCCCACTCATAATTTTAAATATATAGTAAGATCACTTAACAGTGGCTATACCTAAGCTATTTCAGAATTTAAAGATATAATTTTTATTTCTAATTTGATTAAATAGAAAAATATTACATAAAGCAACGACAATTTCACAGATGAATATTCTGGCCTATAGTCCAGATTTTTACTTCAAAAATCCAACAACTAAAGATAACACTTTGATTTTTTAACTCCAATATTAAAATATCCTGAAATTTTATTGTATAATATAATATAGACAAGTATAGCATATATTGTGAGAAAAGTTGCAAGTTCTTTCCAATTTTGACCTGCATATGTTCAAACATTTTTGTCTGAAAGGATCTCTTAAAAATTCCTTAACTCTTGCTTTTTAATCATAAGGCAAGATTTTGTGCATGAATATGTATGTGTGTATGTTTTTCTTTAACCTTGAAATGAAAATTGTAAACTCTAGAAATTTAAAACTATTTTCTCCTAAATTTTTGAGTACCCTGTCTCACTAAAAAATGTAGAGAAATGCAAACCTAATGTGTATGCAATGTAAGTGGAAAATTTTAAATTTTAATATTGAAAAGAACAAATGTACCTGAGAAAGAACAGATGCTCATAAATGTGTCTGTCCAGAGAACACTCTAAAAGACATAAACCATGAGGCAACATTCCAAAAGGGCACAAAATCTTCACAAAATGCTCAATAAGTCAAAAATGGATGACATTTCAATGTTGAGCATTACCTACAGCAACGTCAGTCTTTGGATATGTTTGTCAATACCATTTCTAAAGACTATATTCTAGACTATAATAAATAGCAATTTTATTTGTCTCAGTTAGCTCTATTATTACCCAGTACCTACTTACTATTTGATAGCACCCTGGCATCTGATCCTGCCTGATCTTGGAAGCTTACCCAGGGTTGACCTGGTTAGTCCTTGGACGGGAGACCATTTGGGAACAGGAGGTTCTTCAGACTAGTCCACTCCTAACACAAAATGCCATTAAAAACCCTAAGAATAGCAGAGAAGCACTGACAATGGTGTTGGGTAAGGCACAGTGTCAAGGAGTGTTTCATTCTGTTGTACATAGGGTCACTATGAGTCAGACTTGATGCAACAGCACCTAACAACAGCAACAAACTACAGTAAATATTAGTTCACACTAGGATGTGGTATCCCAGCAAACAACATTTGCTTTCAAGTGCTGTGTTTCTTTATTCATTTAGAAAAATGAGCAGTTTTCCATTTTCTTTGCCCTTCATTATTCTACCCAAACTGTCCTTTGATATACATCTAATTAGGAATCCAACAATTTCATTTATTATATATCTTTAATTATTTAAAGTATAAATAAAAATATAAAGGTAAGCTTTGTGTCATCTTATTACAGCTTCATTAATAACAATATCTATTAAATTTTCTCTTTATTATCTTTCATGTAGTTTTGTGCATATGGGAATTTCCTAGTCTAACCTAATTTGAATGAAGTAAAATGTCTTTTTTCAGTATAACTGAGTATGATCAATATAAATATGCTTACTTAAAACATTACAAGAATTTCAAGAATTATGAGTCCTTGTTCCCATAGGAATGTTCACAGCAGGGGAAACGGGAATAAAGACAATAAGATTTAGACTAAACAGCAAATAATTTTAGAAAACAATGTAAATTAATTTATTAAATTCACCTTCTTTCAATTGATAAATTGGCACGTTTTAATGTGTTTAAAATGTGCCTGCATACATTTAAGTCAAAGTATTTCTTTGAAAAGAGATATAAGAGATTAAGAATAGAAATGGAGACAGAGTGTTCATCCAAACTAGCCGATATACACAAATAAAGGCAAAAGAAATAAAAGAAACATATTGGGAGCACTATAAAATTATAAAATTCTTTTTGAAATGTCAAGGTAATTTTATGCACTACTCATATTTTATGCATAAGAACATTGTGGCCCCAAGTGGAAGAACTTCACATGTCAAAGTCAAGACAGGTCCAGATACAGATGTCTCTTGAATGGAGTGTAGAAATGACAGTGTTCTCTCAGGAAATACTGTGAAGAATATTTGAAATGATTAATAAAACAAACTTCAGAGTAAAAAATTGCTTATTAAGTAAATTTTATTAAATAACTACCAGTTGTTAACAGGAGAAAAAGCATCATTAATTAGAATCCGAGTACATTGTTGGTGCTGTAATCAATGTAGAAGAGATTTTTATGTTAAATGTTATGATAAATTGTATCAAAGTATCATAAATTATAACACAACTGTTTAGAAACATGATTATTGAGATAATATATATCCTGGTAATCTGTACAAAGAGGTACAGGAAGGAACACATGCTTTAAAAATATGTTAATAGAATTTTACAATGAGTGGAAAGGTTTTGCATGTTAAAGGAAGAAAACATATGTTTTATTAAAAATAAGATAATTTGGAGATTAGAAAAAAGTATGTACTGCTAAATGTTGGAATAGTCTATTTGTTTAGCAAAGCAAATAGTTTAGTTTTAAATGAAAAAAGATTTTGAGATATCTAAGCCTGATAGGTCAGAGAAGCAAACAGACACAGATGGACTTCTTAGCCTTCTTTCATAAGCACGTTTCCAATTTTAGGGGCTGTAGATAAATTAAGCTATTTTTAAAATGTATAAAAATGCAGAAGAAGAATACACTGTTTAGAATCATAAAATAGTTCATTGCCTTTTTGAAAAAATATATAACAGTAATGTGTATATATGCATATATGCATTGATAATAGCTATATATGTATATATGTATCTATTATATATATGTACACAAAATAGGAAATGATTTAGAGAGATGCTATAGGTGTAGATATTGATAAATAGGTATGTATCTCCATTGACTGAAAGTCCAAAACAATTCTTAATTGCTAGGAAATGTTAAGAAAAAATTCATAATTATATAAACTATATATATATAAAATATATATGTATATAGCATACATATATACATATATATATATTTATATGGTGATATAAAGAAAGGCTGATGAAAACCCAACATAATTGGAGATGTTTATAGGTTTGAAAATATGTACATTAACTAAAATACTAGAATGTATAGAAGACATTTTTTCATAGTGAATTTTAAATGTATGCATTCTAAAAATTTACGTTGTATGCAATTACACAATTTGACTATTAAAAAGTATGTTTTAGATCTGGGCACTGTGGTGAATGCCTATAATCTCAGCTATTTGGGAGGCTGAGGCAGGAGGATTCTGAGTTCAAGGCCAGAATCAGTCTGCACTATTTGGCGAGATCCTCTCTGAAAATAAAAAAATTAAATTAAAGGGGTTGGGTGTGCAGCTCAGTGGTAAAACTTCCACAAGGTCCTGTGCCTAACTGCCTAATAATGAAAAAAAAGGTAAATGATTTTTAGTTTTTATACACAGTAAAGGAAATATAAGGAATAATACGAGTGGTATAATTTTCTATATCAAACAACAAAAGAATGTGTGATTATCACCTAATATATAAAATATAGCCTGCAAACATACCATTGTGGCATCCAATCATCTCAGAAGCTAAGCAGGGCTGGACCTGGTTAGTACTTGGATGAGAGACCAGGTGGAAACACCAGGTGTTGTAGGCTTGGGAGAAGGACTCAGCAACCCACTCCCCAAATCAATCAGCCATTGAAAATCCTATGAATAGCAGAGAAGCAATGACAATAGTGTTTCGCCTGTTATATGTAGGGTCGCTATGAGTCAGATACCGCCTTGACAGCACCTAACAACAGCAACAACAAAAACAACATATATGCTTATATGCTAAATAACTGGGGTTATTCTTTTCATCCAACACTATTATTTGCAAGTTTAATTACGAATAAGTGGTCATTTTATTACCAATGATAAATATACTATAATTCCATATTGTTTTCAAAGTCTACATTAGAGCATTTTGTTCATTAAAAAAGGAAAATTTAGAAAATGTTATGCTTTTCCCTTAAATTATTAACTTTATTCCAAAGCTTTTCAAACTTTGAATAAGCTATACAAATAGAAGTCCACATGTGATATTTCAAAACAACTTTGCCTATTATAAATTCTAAAATAGGAAGCAAGCTTGAGGGAGTGGGTAGGCAGTGTGATGAGAGGGCCACAAGACAAATATTTAAATATTTTTACAAAGCTACTTATTTGTAATGAGATATGGTGTATTAAAATAATTAGGAAGATTACCTAGATTCTAAATATGTCAAATTTATTAAATACCTGCATCTAAACAGCAACATCTAGAGCTTGTTCCAGTAAAATAAAATCACTTAAGGCAATAATTCTTTTAGTGCTGAGGCAATATGCCAAATGTTATTTTATTTGTTGATAATCAAAGTACATCATGTGTCAAAACATTAATAAGCTTTCTAAAACACCATCTTTATCAAATCTCTTATGGCTTTAACCTTAATTTTCAAAATAATATTGTTAATCTTTAACTTTCCATAAACAATAGTGGCTGTGAGTCAATGTTGTTACTTTAAGTTTGCAACTAACTTTGCTTTAATGTAGGAAAAAACCGATTCAGTTGTAAAAGGAATTTTAATTGAATTAAAGCCAATCTGTTTTCTAGTGAAGTCAAAGCTCTAGACATATTAATGAGTCATGCATTAGAGCATAAAATAATCAAGTAGGTGCTAAATCCAAGATATTCTAGTGTTTGTTTTGGCAATAAGTAAAACAAAATGTGTTCCTCATTTCTTAAACTGATGGGAGATAGAAGCTAAATAGATAAGGGTAGATGTAATCAACTGAAATCAAGTTTAAGTAGTGTGCGATTTTGCAATTTTTTTGTAAATATGTGATATATATTTATGAGAAAGATGCAGAGATCTACTCATATTACATTTTTGGGCATGTTGTACATTTAATGGTTTTCAGATGTACATCTTTTTAATTTTGAAGACATTACAGTAACTGTCTGGGCCTGCCTTTAAATAATAGACCTTAGTATTTATCTTGAGATTGATACAATAAGATTGACTAAAGAGTTAGAAAACGTGGACATCCAAGAAAAGAATTGCGTAACTATGACTAAAGGAAGTGATAAAAAAAACCACTACAAATAACATATGTACACACACACACACACACACACACACACACACAATCTGACAATTAATTCTTCAAGTGTCTGTATGCATTACCAAAGATAATTGTTTTATCCTTCAGTGGGTTTGTTTCACATACATGGGTATGAATCCCTGAAAACGCGGTAACCAATTGCCATATTTGTGTTATTGCTTTCTGACACTACCATATATGCATTGTTGTTGTTGTTAGGTGCCTTCGAGTCGGTACCCGACTCATAGCAACCCTCATAGGGTTTTCAATGGCTGACTGTTTCGGGATTGCCTTGGGAGTGGATTACCAGGTCCTTCTCCCATTTTTGCGGTGCTGGGAATTTAACTCGGGACCTCAGAGACTACAGCGCAGCTCTCTACCAACTGAGCTAAAGCCCAGCCCCCATATATACATAAGGACGGTTTTATCTTAAGACAGGAAGAAAAACTGTAAAGGAGAGGATAAAACCACATGGACAAATCCCAGGTAGTTTGGGGTTGTTAATCATACAAGCAAGATGGAGGGGAGAGTAAAAGGAATAATGAATGCTAATTGGGAGAGGGATACAGGAACCCACTTTAACTGCAGCCTCCTCACTGACCTATGGTACCTGCAACTACCACAAAACCATTTTCTTCTTTACATAGATGTTTCAAATGTTCACACCTAATTGATTATCAAATTTCATTAATAGACTTTTTATTTTTACTTATTTGATTAAAAACGTCTTTCAGCTAGAAAAAATGATTTTGAATGTTTTACCATAACCAAGTGATAATTATGGCAGATATGTTTGTTCTGATTAAATATTATACAATATGTAGAGTAAACAAAGGGAAACCATTATACTTTGATCACAATACAAAAAAAAAAAGTGAGCTCAGTAAGTTTCCCAGCCTTTTCAGTTACATTAGCAAGTGATAAATGAAACCTTGCGCTAAATTACACCTGTAAAGTGATGAAGTTTTCAAAGCTCTCACCAGGAAGACATTTATGCAACTATTTTTAGTTTCTATCATAATTTAAATATATATATTGGAAGTAAAGTGCTTTAATAGTACTATTTTTAGAAAGTTTTTACAATAATCTACTTGCAATTACCCTTGCAGTGTCTACCCTTGTGAACTGATAGATGAGAATAAACTTTTGAAAGAATAAAGACATCCTGTATTGGCAATATTAGAAGATAACTTTAGAGATGACTGGGGGCAAAATCCTCATAAAAACCCAAAGATATGAGAGAAGTACCAGATAACAATAGATGATAATACAAATAATGATGAATAAAATTTCAGGAATCTTCTCTCATCTGTCTATTTGTTCATCAATGTCTACATACCTGTACAACAATGTACATGAAACAACTTTTAGCTGGGGACCATGGCACATACCTGTAATCCCATTGACTCTGGAGGTTGAACCAGAAGAATTTTGAGTTTGAGGCCAGTAGTAGCCTGTGTAACTTAGGGAGACCTTGACTCAAAAAAAAAATAAAAATAAAAATAAAAAAAGTAAAATGTACCTCTTAATTTAGAAAAATGTATATCAAAAATAACAAAGTAAAAATTTTTCATTCATTCTTTCATATTTCATGAACAAAATAGTTGAAAATAAGATTGAATGCAAAATCACAAATTAATTTTTAAGTTTTTTCTTAAATTTTGCTTAAGTAAATCTATAGCATAATTTTGATGTTGCTGAGGATGATGTTGAATAATGATTTCTGATTCTTTAAAGGGTTAATAAACATAAAATGTCATATGAAGATCTTATAAATATTTCAGTGAATGCTTTCATGTTGTATAGAGACGCCAGCTGCATTAAATGAAGGAAAGACTTATAAAAATGCATAAAATATTCTTGAACTTTTAAATAAAAATCTATCCATTTCTTTATATATAGTGTAATGATCATCTGGATAGCTTCAGTGTATCTGCTACTGTTTTACACTTTTATTTTAGGAGACACTGAATTAAAATTTAACCTACATGGTCTTTAAAGGTAATCATCATTTGTAACTAATAGCTTTACTTATTTAAACATTTGATTACTTATTTAAACATTTGAATGTTTAAATATTTTTATGTAATTAAGTATTTTCACTTTGTCCTTCATATACCTCATTTGATTCTAACACAAATGGAGTTTCTTATTCAAGAATCTGACATTCAAAACCATTCAAACAATGGTGTCATACAAGCTTTTCACAAAACATTCTTTGTTCGCTTCCTAGAAATGACATTAAGAGAGTCAAGAGAACTTAACAGTTTTTAGCCCTCAGTGATAATTTTACCAGGAAAGAAAGTGAGGTGAAATGACTTGTCTTATTACACAACTAGAGAGAAAGGGAGTGGGGGAGAGAGAGACAGACAGAGAGACAGAGACAGAGAAAACAGCACCATAGAGAACACTAACTCTCTGTTACACCAAGGTAATTACCAATTTTGGGTGTTTTTTTTTGGGGGGGGTGCATCCAACTGACTCAAATAGGCACCCTAAAGCATTTTGCATCATGCCAGGCAATAAGAAAATGATAATAATAAAATAACTTTATGTTCGATAATCAGAGAAAGACTAGATTTTTTTTCTATTTTTAATCATTTTTTAGAGCAGGAGAAAACAATAGGCTCTCAAAAAAAAAAAAAAAAAAAACCTTTTTAGCTCCCAATACTTAGCATGGAGGATTATTATGTGTGGAAAGATTCCCATTCTCAATCCTTCATCCCTGTCAGCTCTCAGTATTTATGTGCACCTCTTTAATTCATGTTCAAGGATTATTTTATGAACAATGATTACCAGTGGTGGGAAAGCTGTGCTTGAAAGAACTGAATAATGGCGGAGACTCCCTTCTCTCCGTGCACATTTGAAAGCAGTGCTTTCATTCATAGCCAAGATTCTGCTAATAAGGGTGGGTATTATTGTTCCTGCTCCTTAGTTTCATGAAGAGATTTGTTGTTAGAATTTCTGAGCCACCTCATCTGGTTTCATGCTGGTGTTTCCTTGTGTCATTAAAAACTATCTTGGGCCCACTTTTTTGTGTGTGCTCTTTCCCCTGAGGCTGGCCATCTAACAGTTACCTGAGGTACTAAATATTATTTTCTATTTTTAAGGAAAATATATCTCATGTGGTAGAGTTTACAAACCAGCCATATCTTCCATCTCACCAGTCACTCTGTTGAGAAAACTCAAGCTTAATGATAAGAGTAATAGAAAGCTTATTTTTACTTCTCATTATTTATAGGTTGATAGTCATTCTGATATTTTCTTTATTTTCATAGACAGAGTTAGCTGGATAAGAAATAGAAATGGTAGCGCCGGGTGCAGTGGCGCGCGCCTGTAATCCCAGCGGCTCAGGAGGAGGAGCCGGAAACATCTCAAATTCCAGACCATAGGCAGTCTGTGTAATTTAGCGAGACCCTGTCTCAAAAAGTAAAAAAAAAAAAAAAAAGGGTTGGGGGTGCAGCTCAGTGGTCCAACACTTGCAGAACAAGCAGGAGCGAGGCCCTGGGTTCAACCCCCCCAAAAAAAAAAATTAGAGAGAAATACAAATGGTATGACTATGTGTACAATTTGCCTGCAGCTGTAGCCCTGTGGCATCCGATCTCGTCAGATCTCGGAAGCTAAGCAGGGTCGGGCCTGGTTAGTACCTGGATGGGAGACCGCCTGGGAACACCAGAAGCTGTAGGCTTGGGAGAAGGACCTGGCAACCCCCTCCCCAAAAATCAGTCTGCCATTGAAAACCCGATGAACGGCAGAGAGGCACTGACAATAGTGTTTCGCCTGTTGTACAGAGGGTCGCTATGAGTCGGATACCGACTCGACGGCACCTAACAACAACAACATGTGTACAATTTATTTATTTATTTATTTAGCGCCACTGGGGATTGAACCCAGGGACTTTAGCTTCCATGCTTTGCAAGTGCTGGACCACTGAACTGCACCATCAGCCCATTATTTTTACTTTTTTGAGACAGAATCATACTAAATTACATAGACTACCTCTGTTCTGAAACTTGCGATCCTCCTGCCTCTGCCTCCCGAGTGGCTGGGATTACAGGCATGTGCCATTGTGCCCGGCTGAGTACAATTTATTAAATTTGAATTTAAAGCAGTAGATTTTATTCCATCAGTTGTTGTTGTTGTTAGGTGCCGTCAAGTCGGTATCCGACTCATAGCGACCCTCTGTACAACAGGGGAAACACTACTGTCAATGCTTCTCTGGTGTTCATAGGGTTTTCAATGGCAGATTGATCTTTGGGAGGAGGTTGCCGGGTCCTTCTCCCAGCCTACCGCTTCTGGTGTTCCCAGGCAGTCTCCCATCCAGGTACTAACCAGGCTCGATCCTGCTTAGCTTCTGAGATCTGATGGGATCTGATGCCACAGGGCTATAGCTGCAGGCACAGGAGACTAGAAGATGTAAAATTCAAATAGCATACTCTCTTCATCTAAAGAATCTATTATTCCAATAAGTAAATTGGGCTTTTTAAAAGATGAAGTAAATGATATTAAATGGAAGATAATGGGGAGATCATTTCAAATGGAGAAGGTTAAAATATATATTGTGTATCTTCTCTATTTAATGACTTTTTGTTCAATAGGTAAATTAGGCTTTAAAATATAAGTAGGTTATAATTCATGGACTATAATGGAGGAAAATTTCATTTGGGAGAAGAACATCATCCAAAGAGTACAGGGGTTAATATGAATCCTGTTTAAGGTGTTAATATGAATGCCATGCTATGTGTTCCTTTGTTTGAATTATTAGGTTTTTGTTAGGGAATATTAGTAATCATGATGATATGACAACTTTCTAAAGCCTTGAAAATTAAGGAGAAGAGGTTAGAATTGATTGAAAAGTAATACTGATTTCCTGCAGTTTTTTTTGTTGTTGTTGTTGTTTGTGTGTGTGTGTGTGTGTGTGTGTGTGTGTGTGTCATTCTGGGTGTTGAACCCAGGGCCTTGCACTTGCATGCTTTTGCAAGTGCTGGACCACTGACCAGCACCCTCAGCATATCGTTTTTACTTTTTGAGACAGGGTCTCCCTAAATGACGCAGACTGCCTCTGGTCTCGAACTTGCCATCCTCCTGCCTCCACTTCCTAAGTCGCTGGGATGGCAGGAGTGTACCACAGCACCTGTCTTTTCCTGCAGGTTTTTAATCAAATGATAGAGTGTTAAATTTGAGAAGGATTTGCCTAATAATCATATATAGGATGGACAGAAGAGATATAGAAAAAAGGATCAAAAGGCAAGAAGATCTTTTGGGTTAGAGTTAAGCAATGTCCAAGATGAAAGTATAATAGCAAGATGATTATGAAATAGAAATGGAAGGGTGAATCTACAAATTACTTTGAAGAGAAAAATACAAGAATATTGGGTGATAAACAGAATGAAGGTTTTGAAGAAGAGACACAAGCCATGTCAATAAATCTCATCTGAATTGTTGGAAAATGCCTGAATTAACTGTCAACCTGGTTGAGAAAAGACAGAATGTCAGTTTGCTATGGGAACAATGATCAATTTTCCTTTGACCATCAATGTAGTATTGAGTTTGTGGTACAGCAGTACATCCAGGTGGAGAAGTCTTGTAGGCAACTAGAAATGTAGAATTGGAACATTGGTGACATAAAAGTGAGATTCAGCTAGATGTTCTAGTTAATCCCAAACCAATCAATCCCAAACAACTATATTGAAAAAGAGCAAAAAGGCTATAGTTTTACAATGATATGGATTACAAGGATTGCATGAAAAATCTATTGAAATTACTATCCTTACACTATGGAGATTACTTTGCTTTGGAGTGTGAGTTAATGTTACTTATCCTGGCACAGTGGTTTTGTTTTTTTTGTTTTTTTTTTTTCACTTCTAGTTAACATGGTATTAACTAGCTAATATGTTACTATAGTGTTTACTCTTTTCTTATGGGATCATGACTATATGAATGACAGTTCTTAAGCCTTAAGCTATATTTAATTGAACCAAATATATTTATATCCAATTGTGTTTACTTTAAAGAAAATTATCTTTGTAATTTATAAACTTGTGCATTATTTCCCCATGCATATAATAGTGTTTTCAAATTGTTTTTTTCTTTTCATTCTTTCTTAACCATAATTTAACTTCATCCAACCTCAAAACCTCACCATATCATCTTACATTATGAAGATTTTTACATCTGAACATAGAAAACAGAATACAATTTTAGCTGATGTCCTGCTCATTAATGATTTGGAAGATAAGTAGAATTAATTGTAGCCAAGGAATTCTTTTCCTTGGAAGCTATTTGTGTGTGTGTGTGTGTGTGTGTGTGTGTGTGTGTGTGTGTGTGTGTGTGTTGCTACTCTAGCACTGAGCTACATCCACACCCAAGAAAATGATTCTTGAATTTAAGACATGCACAACCTAAAAATGCCACAAGGACTTAGGTGAGTCATACACAAATTACAATTACTTTTCAAAGCATTCAAAATTTATTGAGCAATAGAAAAGATTTTGGGATATATGCTCATCACATGATAATATGAGATGTATAATATCAGCTGATACAGAATATCAGCCATCCTTGTTTCTGAAGACATTACATAAATTATATAAACTATTGGAATGAATCACAATACAAATTTCCTGAATAATAAGTATATAGAATTAAGACAGTGAAAAACAAGCACACAAATAGACAAAAAGAAAAGCAAACAAAAAACAAGCAAAAATAAAACCTAAAAGTGAAATTATACTTGACAAGGAAAATAGATCAGGATTATAAAACAATTTTTCAGAAACAGCTTGTTATGTTAGTGGAGCAGGCTACTGAAAAGATACAATTATTTTGTTTGGTGTGGAGTTAAACAATATTTGAGGAAATTATCTCGAATTTATTAGACTTTTAGACTTACAGTAACATTATAAAAGATAAGTGAATAGACCAACCTTGAGGGAGACAAGGATATTTTTAGAGAAATTTCTTGTAGTGTATTTCTGTGTTTCCTATGGGTATTATTAAGAAAACCTAACAGCAATGTGTGGGAGATGATGCATTTTCCAAAATTATGTTACCTTGTATTAGATAATTGTTTATAGAAGGCTCACAAAATATTTTAGTTCTTGTTATTTTCTTCTCTGAGATCAAAGATAATTAATAATGAGTAATTTTTGCTGAATGTGATGGTACATGCTAGTAATCAGAGACTCAGGAGGTGGAGACAGAGAATTGCAGATTCGAGGCTAGACAGCCAGTATAACTTAGGGACACTTTGACTCGAGATAAAAAATGAACACAGGGCTGGAGGTGCAACTCAGTGACAGAATGCTTGCAAAGAGTGCATGAGCGTTCGGGCCTCCAGTACCAAAAAAAAAAAAAAAATTTGGAAAATAAGCAGTCTAAGTTTTTTTCCCTCTTCCAATATCTTGAGCTAAATTCCTTTAAGTGGGTTTATTTTCTCAAGGATGCTGTGATGATTCATTAAAATTGCTGAGGCTCTGGCTCTTTGCATTTCTTCATGGATTCAAGCAGATGACTTTTTCTGAAAGCGTAAAAGAAGGAATATTGTATTCCATGTACAAAATAGAATTCAGGTGGCATTGGTAAAATATGGAGCAAAAATAATATTGCAAAAATAGACATCACATGAGTTTGAATATCTCTTAGGGATTTATAATCTATACACATTTAATTTTAGCATCTGAACTCATTTATTATTAGAGCTGGTATAGTGGTGAATGAAAAACATAACATTCATTTTGTAATATTTTAATAGAAATCTGATGACAATAGTTGGTAAAAAAATGATCTTGAACATTTGTGAACTTTTTGTATTTTGATAACATCACACATTGTGATGAAATTTTAAATTGTGAATGATCTCAATGAGGATCTTTAGCTCTACAGAGTGAAGAATATAAATGTGTTAAAAAGTGGTGAAAGAAGAAACATTCTATTATGAGTGAAAACTGAGAAATTTCTGATTTATTAGGGGTAGAAAAACTAGAAATAGTATTGTTATATCAACAGGGAATTAATTAGGTTATAAGGGTTTTTTCTTTCTTTCTTTTCTCTTTTTTTCCTAATGGGGATGATAAAGATTGAAATGCTAACTGAAATAGATTACAATAAGAAAATAAGAGACTTTCTCACAGGAGACCTCCATTACAGACCTGGCTCCAGCCTTCTGTGTACTCTTAGGCAGATTCCTAATCTACCCAAAACTCATTTATTTTTATACTAATGATAATGATGTTCTTAGGCCATTTGTTTTCACAATTCAAAATGAGAAGACATAGCTGAATATCTTATAAGTGACAAGTGTGACACAAACATAAGGTGATAATTATGTCTCAATTTCTTTAATTTATTATTTAGGTTGCCACTGTGTGTGTGTGTGTGTGTGTGTGTGTGTGTGTGTGTGTGTGTGTGTGTGTGGTGCTGGGGATTAAACCCATGTTATGGCATATTCTAGGCAAGTGCTCCATCAGTGAGTTATACCTCCAGCCACAAAAGACATTTATTGGTGTATGTATGTATGTACATACATATGTATTTTTGCATTGCTGAAGAGCTTTGCACATGTTGTAAAGGAACTCTACCATTGAGTTACATCCCCAGTCCCAAAGATTATTGAACTTGCATTATTTGAAGTGCTTAATCTTTTTTTTATCTTTTATACTTTGTTTCCAACTCTTTTTTTTTTTTTTAGTGGAAGCCTGCTTTTCAAAGGTGAAGGTCTCATTTTATGTCTGCTCACACCAGAAATAGCATCCAAATGGCATGATTTCAACAGGACATACAATACATGCCTTGTTAAAGAAGTGGCCAGCCCATCTATTACTTGACAATGCTTTAGAAGGCCCACTTCCCTTCTTTACTGGATTTTAATGTACCTTTCTGCCAACTATGACAGTTCTTATAACTGGAGCTTTTCATGCGACCCTAAGTTAAACTTAGTTAATAGTAACTCCCTCTCCTAAAAGTCAAGTTACTACTATGACTCTCAGTCCATCTAAATTTAACATCTAGAAAAATTCTCTGTCATTTATGGCTATTTGCCTTCATGATGGAGACAGCTATGCAATCCACTCCCATGGACTCCATAGAGTACAAAGCAAAAGGTAATAAGTAGAGGTTTGAAATAAGTGCACTTTGTGGCAAAAGTAAGCATTATGGACTTTCAGAAAGGAGTAGGATAGAAGCTGATGTATTTTGGCTCCTGTTTGAAGTTTAGGGCTGTTGTGCAAAAGAATATAAAGAACTATGGGTGACTCAAAAGATGTTGAGCCTAAGGGAAGTTAGGGCTAGTTGCAGAATTACTGCAACTGTTCATCTAGAGGTGCTAGAAAGTGATAGTATTAAGAGAGATGGAGAAGGCAATCAGAGAGGAAGGATTGGAAGGAAAATTGTTGAAAAGCCTACTGACAGGTTATTGAAAATCACCATGGATTAAAACAGTGATTGTTGCTGTTAGGTGCTGTCAAATCAGTGTCCGACTCATAGCGACCCTATATACAACAGACAAAACACTAGTGTCAATGGTTTTTCTGCTATTCCTAGGGTTTTCAGTGCCTGATTGTGATTTTGTGAATGAGTTGCCGGGTTCTTCTCCCAAACACTAGTGACTAAGGTTACAAATATAGATTTGGAGCAATAATTATTAATGTTAAATATTAATTTGGAGACAAATTGAATTTTTAAAAGTGAATCTGAGGACTGGAAGGTAAAGACTGATACTGAAACAAAATCTGTTGGAAATAAAGATAACAGAGTTAAGTAGAACAGTTAACCTTAGAGGGAAGGAGAAACTTAGGCTAGAAAACCATAAAGGATAGAACTAGAAAAAGAATAGTACTGCCAAATATGAAGGAGACCAACTACTGACAAAGCAAAGCAAGGTTGGGGGTAAGTGTGTGTGCTGTAGATTTGCGTGGAAGTGGAAATTTGAGGAGAAAAGGGGTAACTCTATCATTAGAGGAATGGTCATGAATCACATGGAGGAAGAGTGAAATCATGGGGAGAAAATTGGAAATTCAAGTTAGCCAGTATTTTTGTTGCGGCTGATTTTGCATCTTTTGACACTTTTGTCCGGTGTATCTCTTCAGTTTAAGGAAGAATACAGAAAAATGAATGTGAAATATGTGAATTGTTTAAAGCCTCAGTGTACCATAAATTTGTCCTTCCCTTTTGGTTACATTATATATGAGATTCCCTCATAAAATTAGGGGTTAGTCCCTTAGAAACAGTGACAATGTGTTCCTACATTCTATCCCTTCCTTTCCTTTTCTTTCCTTCCTTCCTTCCTTCCTCTTCTTTTCCATCCTTCCTTCCTTCTTCCTTCTGTCTTCCTTCTGTTATTTTCTTTCATATAAAGATATGCAGAATGGGAAATCAGAACCGTGCATATTTAACCTTCCACCTCCCCATGTCTACTACTAAACCTCTGCCCTCATCTCAGAGAATCACTGGGACACATGAAACTCAGAGGCTTATGAAACAAAAAAAAAAAACTACTGATCAATCCACCTAATTGCATAATTACTGAATTTAGTATGTTTCTAACATTTGTCGTTTGAAAACGAAAACTAAATCCAGCTCTACAAATCACTTTTATGTTCATAGCTGTAACACTTTCAGGAGTTGGTAAAAAATTTAATTATCCAAAAATTAGAATCATCTTTTGAGTATGTACTTATGGGTGAAGCAGCAGCATTAAACAATATTTATGTAGTGATAGCATTGTGTAACATTATTGAACAACTGCTATCAGCTGTCATTAAGTTAATTCATATGATTCTTACAACACTCTAAGACATTAGGTCTTACTATTATATTCATATTTTTAGGTGGAGGAATTTAGGGCACACAATTATGAGGTGTGTGGTAGAGGTGTGTGGTTTTGCTGTAGAACCAATAATCTGACTACTGGATTATGCTGCCTCTTGTGAGCAATGATGTGCTAGATAGTTTAAAATTATAATATTTTTAAAGAGAATATTCATGTATAAAGACTGATTGCCAACATTTGGATGCTTGGAAATACTTTAAAATGCTATAAACTATCCTAACTAGCATAAAAGTAATAAAGGAATTTAAATAAAAACACATGTCCACCACCAAATCTGGTTTTATTATAGTCAGACACAGCAAATCAGATGAGAATGTTTAATTACTATTCAATCAATTTTGTGTGATGTGTGAGTTTAACATAAGGGACCCAACAAAGTACTTCGTTGCTTATGTAGCATAGCTATTAAAACAAGGATGTTCTAAAATTGCATTAGAAAGATGAGAATGAATTGGTCTTCTAATTTTAATATGTCAGAAAGATTATTGTGAAGAAAATTAGGGTCTCTCAAGTGATATATATGTTATTTAAATAACCTTGATTGAATATAAGGTTTTAAAAAATATTTTCATAAAAAGCACATACACTAATTTGATTTATAAAAGAGTGGCTTTAAACCTTGAGATATTGGGGAAAATGTTTTGTTAGTTTAGTAATTAAACTAGGTATACTTAATTATGCAAATGATGTTTTTGAAAAATTCCCTTAATTGATAAATGTAACTGAATCATAATTAGAATAATTTATGCATACAGTTGACAATAAAAAGTCCTTGAATTATATGGGAGATGCTAATAATATTCCTAATGCCATCAGTAATTGGCCTTAAGATTAGCTTTTTAAATCTTTTATATTGATTCAAATAAATTATGGATTTTAAACCAAATAAGCAGAAAATAGCCTCAGTGGGCAT
>VMDO01028247.1:0-24205 GCA_007922755.1 Pedetes capensis
TGTTTTCTTTTCCTCCCTCAGAATGATTTTATTTGTCTTGGCTGATGCTCTTTTATATGTGTTTGAAACATTACTCTGTGACAGCACACAGTTTAGGTAATCAGTCATGAATGATCAACCAGCCTTTTCTTTCCTTTTATAGAATTATCTTTTGAGGTGAGTGTATGCATGTGTGTGTGTCATTTTAAATCAGTTTAATTTGCCACCAGTTCCACTTTCTAGTTAGGTCAGTTGCCTTAATCCAGTAATGGAAACTAATTTTCCAAACATGAAATCCAATCTTGCCAATTTTTTCTTTTTTTTTACTTTTTTATTTCTAATTTTTAATGTACAATTTAATGGGTCTCATTATGACATATCTGTCCATATGTGCATTTCATTGTACATTGCTCACATTAACTTCCTCTTTACCCTTTCTTGATCCTCCTCCCGCATCACCTCCTTCCTCCCCAATTGTCTCTTTCTACATGCATATCTTTGTGTACATCCAATTTTGCCTTAATGGGCAACATAATTAATATTTTTCTCCCATTACCCTATCTTCTTGCCCTCTCCCCCTTTTCCTTAGTCCATTTTCTTTATCTACTTAAGTCCTATCTGGTTTCATGATTTATATGCTTTAATAATGAATACATTGTTGTTATTGTTAGCTGCCAGTGAGTCTGGTCCAATGTATAGCAACAGTCATAAAGTTTTCTTTCTTTCGTCTTTATTAGTAAATGATTATAGGGTACAGAGGAATGCAGTAATGGCTTTTTCCATTATGCATCATTTACATCACTTCTCACAACACTTTCATTGACCCACAAAGTTAATGGAGCTTTATGGCTGGTTTATAGTTCAACTCTGATAATGACTTGGGTTATCATCCCCTATTTTTCCAACATACTCATGAAGTTGTGTTGTTAAATGGAGATTGACCTCTCCCTCTTCATTCCTCCTCACTGACCCTCCTCCCTATCCCATCTTCTCCAATCATCACTTCCCTCTGCTAGATCCCTCTCTCCTTCTTTCCACTCCTTAAATTGTCCTTTCTACACTAAGTTTAATTGTGCAATTCTTACATTTCAAATTATGTATACGATTTTTTTCTTTCCTTTAACTGTGATTTGGCACCCACATATGAGTAAAAACTTATGGTATTTCTCTTTTGGGGCTTGTGTTCCCTAGCTGAAGATGATGTTCTCTAGTTCCATCCATTTTGCTGCAAATGAAATTATTTCATTTTTAAATTGCTGAGTAGTATTCCATTGTGTATATGTACCAAAAATTTTTTATCCATTCCTCTGTTGATGGGCACATTGGTTGATTCCATATCCTTGCAATTGTGAAAGGTGCTGGGTTGAATATGGAGATGGAGGTGTGTCTGTGGTATGATGATTCATCTTCCTTTGGGTGTACTCCCAGAAGTGGTATAACTAGGTTATATGGCAGTTATATTTTTAGTTTTCCAAGGTATCCCCACATTGATTTTCAAAGTAGGTGAACCAATTTACAGTCCCATCAACAATGTAAGAGGGTTCCCTTTTTTCCACAACATATCCAGCACTTGTTATTATTTGTTTTGGTAATCTTGGCCATTCTTACTGGAGTAAGGTGGAATCACAGAGTTGCTTTGATTTGCATTTCCCTAATGGCTAGGTACATTGAGAATTTTTTGTGTTTCATGGCCTTAAGCTTCGTCATTTGAGAACTGTCTATTCAGTTCCTTTACCCACTTGTGTATTAGATTATTTCTTGTCTTGGGAGTTACTATCTTGAGTTCTTTTTCAGTTGTGGAAATTAGTCCTCTGTCACATGTGTAGGATGTGAAGATTTTTTACCAATCAGCGGGGTCTTACTTAACTCTGTTGATTGTTTACTTTGCTGTACCGTAGCTTTTTAATTTCAGGCAATCCCATTTATCTATTTTTGTTGCAACTTCCTGAGCAATTGGAGTCTTATTAAGGAAATGCTTTCCTATTCCTATATGTTGGAGTGTATTGCCTACCTATTCCTCTAATAATTTTAAGATTTCTGGTTTTATGTTGAGGTCTTTTATCCATTTTGAGATAACTTGTGCATATTGAATGATGTGGATCTGTTTCCATTTTTCCGTGTGGGGGGAATCCAAGTTTCCCAGGACCATTTGTTGAAGAGACTATCCTTTCTCCAATTTGCCTACTTTGCAACTTTGTCAAAGATCAGGTGGCTATAGATGTGTTCGTGTTTCACTGGGTCCTCAATTCTTTTCCACTGGTCTTGAGGCTTATTTTTGTGCCAGTACTAAGCTGTTTTAATACTATAGCCTTGTAGTATAGATTAAAGTCAGGGATTATGATCCTACCTGCACTAGTTTTTCAGCTTAAGAGAGTTTTGGCTATATGTGGTCTTTTGTGTTTCCATATAAATGTTTGGATTTTTTTTTCTATTTCTATAAAGTCTGTCATTCGGATTTTAATGGGGATTGCATTAAATCTATAGATAGCTTTTAGTAGTATAGACATTTTAAAATAGTGATTCTCCAAATCCATGAGCACAGGAGGTCTTTTTACCTTCTAGTATCCTCTGTAATTTCTTTCTTTAATGTTTTAAAGTTTCCCTTGTAGATATCTGCAGGATCATTTGTTAAATTGATTCCTAAGTATTTATGTTTTTGGTGGACTATCATGAAAGGGAGTGTAGCCTTAATTTCCTTCTCTTCCTGCTCACAGTGGGTGTAAAGGAAGGCTACTAATTTTTGAGTGTTAATTTTTTATCCTGACACTTTGCTAAAAGAGATAATTAGGTCAAAAAGTTTTCTAGAGGAGATTTTGCAGTCTTTTAGGTAAAGTATCATGTCCTCTGCGAATAAGGAAAATTTGATCTCTTCTTTGCCTATCTGTAACCCTTTGATTTCTTTCTCTAGTCTGATTTCTCTGGCTAGGACTTCAATCACAATATTAAATACGATAGGAGAGATTAGGTTTCCTTGTCTTGTTCCTGATCTTAGAGGAAATGATTTGAACTTTTTTCCACTTAACATGATGATTTTTTCTTTGAACCTTAACTGTGCTTAAGGAAAACCAGATACATGTGGATATATGCCTTATATATTTCAAGAACTAGAATGCCTATATACAGATATGGACTTTCTGACAACAAATCTGTTACCAGTAGGTTCTCAGAGGAAACACTCCAACTTTGAAAATGTCTCTCCACAGTCAAAAGTATATATTAAACATCAATCTAAGCATTGTTCTGTTTTATTGAGTTGTTACCTTCTCTTTGTATAGTCAAGATCTTAAAGAGTTCATCTTGGTTCTTCCAATCAGCTTTTACAATATCATGTATGTCTCTTACACACACACACACACACACACACGTGTGTGTAGAGAAACACATATTTTTCTTTTTCTTTTATTGTCAGAAAAGAAAGCACCACAAAAGATCAGTTCTCCTGGACTTAGGAGGTGGTGTTGTTGTCAGGTGCTGTCTAGTTGGGTCTGAATCATAGCAACTCGCATAGGGTTTTCAATGGCTGATTGTTTTGGGGATTGCCTTGGGAGTGGATTGCCACATTCTTCTCCCATTACCTAGGTAGCAATTTATGATTTTATTCCCATAAGCAATTAGTTAACAACTATTTAATAATTAACAGTATTTTAGTGCTGGATTTTCATAGACCCAAGTCTTTTCCTAGGCCAGATTTTACAGGTCATATGGTTTAGTGGTTTGGCCATGAAAATTGTCTAAACTCAGTTTGCTCTGATGTTTAACTTGTCATTCATAAACCATGTGCTCCTGAGTAAGTTGAATGACTTCTCTATGCCTCCCACTCTTCATTTGTAACCAGCAAAGAGTTAGAGTACTATTTTGCAAATTAAAAGAATTAATTTATACAAACCACTTAACATAAATCCTGATCTGTACTAAATACTACATGTATTAAATGTTTAATTATTTTGCACATATTTTGAGCAAGACAATTTTTACAATTTTTTTTCATTCTTGAAGAGGAAGCACTATATGTGTCAAGCATAGTTTTGTCATAGACCTTAATAAGGCTTCAAGGTTCATAGGGCTCTTTTGTGCATTCAGTTGTGTAAAGGCTAATCTGTGTTGATATCTTTGTTTAAAAATCTGCAGTGGCATGGCCTCATGACCTGTCGTGGCAGACCCTAGATCTTACAATTCCCAATATAAGACTCTGTATATGCTACAAGAAAAGAGAGTGAAATCTGATCTGGCATTAAATGCCCACCTAGAAAATGATCTACCATATTCAATGTATAGACAAAGCAATAAAAATGGCATATTTGTGGTTTTATTTTCCATAGTCATTAAAAGTGACCATTCAAGCATAAAAGTCGATTTTCTGCTACAACAACATTTAGATCCTATTTTTCATTACAAGACTAATTAAGAATAACAAAGATCCAAAACAGGCTAGTTAGGGTGAAAAAGATAAAGTTTGGTTCTTTTTGATGGCAATAAATTGTGGAAGGTTCTCCATCCTAACTGATGGACAAAATTTTAGACACTATGCCTAAACCAAAGTGATAATCTTCACTGAAATAGACATTATCCTGTTTGGTATAATTTTCCTCTAATTTTCTAGCAATTAGTAAGTCCATTCATTTTTTATTATCTGATCTTCATAGTGATTAACTGATATTGTGTTAAAAGAGGGAAAGAAAATGTAAATAAGATCATGTTTTAAACCTTGTAATAAACACAAAGGACCCACATTGAAGAGTTTGGCTTTTATTGTTTTGAGAAATGGCAGCTTAAGGAGACTTTATAAAATATTCATACTTGGAGAAAAATTTAACCAGATACTCTAATGTACTTATTACATTTAAAAATTTATGTTCAAGCCTTGGAATGTCCTCTCTGTTGTTGTTGTTGTTAGGTGCCATTGAGTCGTGTCCAACTCATAGTGACTCTTATAGGGATTCCAATGGCTGATCTTTTCAGGATTGTCTCAAGAGTGGATTGCCACATCCTTCTCTCTTACTTCCATTCTTCCTTTTTGTTTAACTCTGTGATATGCAGGGCACATTCTAGGCAATGACACACATGAACTGTTTACCTTTACTCCTTCACTTTCCTTTCTGAGTCCTCTTGACATTTTTTATCCTTTTCACTAGAGTGTTGTGGTCCTGATATGGGAAAAATCAAGTATATTGATATTAATTAAGCTTTATTGTATTATATATTATCTCTTAAATTGCTATATGTAAATGTCATATATTGATGGCAATATTTAACTGAATATGCAAGATATTTAACTGATAAAATTTGAGGTTTCATAAATAAAAATGAAATACCAGTGCTATTATATTTGTAATCTGAAAAGGTGGGCTGGGGTTTAGTTCAGTTGGTCGAGTGCCACTCTGCAGTCTTTCAGGTCCTGAGGTCAATTCACAGCACCCCAAAAATGGGAAGACATGGCCATCCACTCCCAGAACCAATCCCCCCCACAAAAAAACAGCTATTGAAAACCCTATAAGACTCACTATGACTTGGATCCAACTTGATGACACCTAACAATAACAGTGACAATCTAAAAACTGTTACAGAATTTGTGAATCACATATTCAGCCACATTTTGGAAAAAAACTCAAAATAATAACCCAATATAAGATCCTTAGCTTGATAGTTGGGCTGGGATTTAGCTCAGCTGGTAGAGCACTGCGCTGCAGTCTCTGAGGTCCTGAGTTCAATTCCCAGCACTGCAAAAATGGGAGAAGGACCTGGCAAACCACTCCCAAGGCAATCCTGAAACAGTCAGCCAATGAAAACCCTATGAGGGTCGCTATGAGTTGGATACCAACTCGACAGCACCTAACAACAACAACAACAAGCTTGATAGTATTTTGCAAATAATAGTTGTTCAATAATGTTTAATTACATAGAAATTGAATGGAATTACAATGTACAAAAACATGGATTCAGACATATAACTTGGAAAACTTCACAATATACTTGAAAAGTATTAGTTAATAGTGTATCTAGAGATTGTTTTCTAGTGGAGATACAGGGATTCATTATTGTGCTTAATCATCTCCATTTTATCAACAAACTTAAGAAAAAGGACATAAATAAGATTACAAAATTTGTGGATGACCTGTTGTTGTTGTAAGGTGCCTTCAAGTTGAGTCTGACACATAGGGACCTTATGTACAACAGATTGAGAAACTACCACACTACCGGGCTCTATGTCAGACACACGATTTCATATTTAAGCCCATTGTTGCAGACACTGTGTTAATCCATCTAGGTGAAGATTTTCCTTATTTTCATTGACCTGCCACTCTCCCAAACATGATGCCCTTCTCCAGGGATTGGCCCCTTCTGACAACTTGTCCAGTATACATAAGACTCAGTGTAGACATCCTTGCTTCCAAGGAGCACCCTGATTGCACTTCTTCAGGACAGATCTGTTGGTTCTTTTGGCAGTCCATGGTATATTCAATATTCACCTCCAGCACTGTAATTCAAAAGCATCTATTCTTCTCCTGTCTCCCTTATTCAACCTCCAGTTTTCACAAGTATGTGATACAACTGAAAGTAACATGGCATGTGTCAGGCACACCTTCCTCTTCAATGTCACATCTTTACTTTTCAAGACTTTAAAGAGGTCTTTTGCAACAGCTTTTCCCAGTGCAATGTATCTTTTGATTTCTTGACTGTTGCTTCATTGGGTGTTGACTGCAGAACCAAGTAAAGTAAAATCTTGGACAACCTCAGTATTTTCTCCATTTATTATGAAGTTTCACACTGATCCATTTGTAAGGATTTTTGTTTTGGTGAAGTTGAATCACAATCCATACTGAAGGCTGTGTCCTATGATCTTCAGCACTAAATGTTTCAAATTCTCTTCACTTTCAGCAGGCAGAGTTGTGTCATCTGCATAAGGCCCCAAACTTCTTTGTAGAGTCCAGCTTCTCAGGTTATTTGCTCAGCACAAAGATTAAATAGGTACAGTGAAAGGGTACAACAACCATGTACACCTTCCTTCATTTTAAACCAGGCAGTGTTTCCTTGCTCTGTTTGAATGACTCCCTCCTGGTCTGTGTACATGTCCCTCATAAGTAAAATTAAGTGGTCTGGTATTCCCCTTATTCACAATGTTACCTATAATTTGTTATGATTCATACTATCAAATGACTTTGCATAGTTGATAAAACAGACATCTTTTTGGTATTCTCTGTGTGCTCCATCTGGTGACTTTCATGTGTATAGTCACCATTTAGTGCCTACAGCTGTAGTACTGTGGCATCCAATCCCATCAGATCTGGGAAGTTAAGCAGGGTCAGGCCTGGTTAGTACTTGGATGGGAGACCACCTGGGAATGCCAGATACTGTAGGCTCAGGAGAAGGACTCACAACCCATTCCTAAAAATGACGCAGCCATTGAAAACTCTATAAATAGCAGAGAAGCAATGACAATAGTGTTTTACCTGTTGTACATAGGGTCACTATAAGTCAGATACTGACTCTACAGCACCTAACAACAACAACAGCAGTCACCATTTATATTGGTGAATAAATGCATTTGCAATAAAAATGCTAATGGTCTGACAAAATTCTATCATGTGATCTCCAGTGTCATTTCTGTCACCAAGGCCATATTTTCCAACTAATGAACCTTATTTCTTGTCCACTTTTGCATTCCAGTCACCATAATTTTCAGTACATCCTGATTACATGTTCCATATATTTCAGATTGCAAGCATTGTTTAAAATCTTCCTTATCTTCATTTGTAGCCTTAGTGGTAGGTATATAAATTTGAATAATAGTCTTATTAACTGGCCTTCTCTGTAGGCATATGGATATTATTCTATCACTGACAGCATTGTACTTCAGGACAGATCTTGAGGTATCTTTTTGATGATGAATGTAATACCATTTCTCCTTAATTTTCATTCCCTATGTAGAAGACTACATGTTTATCTGATTCAAAATGATCCATGTCAGTCCATTTTAACTCACTGATGCCTAGCATGTGGATGTTTATGCCCTCCCCTTCCCTTTTGATGATTTCTATTTTTTCTGGATTCATACTACATACATTCCACTTTCCAATTATTAATGGATGTTGACAGCTGTTCTTCCTCCTCATTTTGAGTAATGTCACATCAGCTAATGGAGGTCCCTTCATTCTCATTATTAAGGTAGATTCTACATTAAGGAGGCAACTCTTCCCTATTCAGCTTTTCAGAGTATTCAATCTGCGAGACTCATTTTCTGGCACTATATCTGACACTGTTTACTATTTGAAAGGTTTTCAGTGGTTAATTATTTCAGGAGTGAGTTGCTGGGCCTTACTCCCTAGTCTGTCTTAGCCTGCAAGCTCATCTGAAATGTGTCCATTATGGATGTCCCTACTGGCATCTATAATACTGGTAGTATAGATTTCTGCATCACAGCAAAAACAAGTCCCCACAATAGGGCAAACTGCCAGATTTAGGGGGTTATTTTTAGGTGGCATCGAGTTGGGTCTGCCTCACAGTGAACCTATATGTAATGGAAGGAATCACTCCCCAACACTGTGCTATGGCCTGGTATTCATAGGGTTTTTGGTGGTTGATTGTTTCTGGATTGGGCTGCAGGGTCCTTCTCCCAAGCCTCCAGCATCCGGTAATCCCAAACTATCTCCCATCCAAGTACTAACCAGGCCCAATCCTGCTTAACTTCAAGATCAGATAGGATCACACACCATGGTGCTTTGGCTGTACATTGTGATTTCCACAAGCATCTAGTAGTGGAGGGTCTTTCTGTAAATTCTATAGTTGAAGCATATTTCACTGAGAAAATATGTCATTTCCTTAACATCAAAAGGGTGACATACTAGGTAAAAGATACATAAGTGTTTTTGTTTCTTTTCAGTAAGCATTTCTGTAATTTCTTTGTGTACAATGTATCTCTGAGCTCATAATTTATCTTTACTCTAAATGAGCATTTGAAATTATATGTATTTGTAGATAGGCTTCACTTCAAAGCCAGGAACTCAGGAAAGGAGGATATGAATGCTACATTAACAGTTGCTGTTGCTGTTGTTGTTAGGTGCTGTCAATGAAGATAGCATTAATATTTTAGGAAGTATAAAGGAAGTGATTTTGTTTTTCTCTAGGGGAACTTTTCCATGAGGAAAGACCAGATACCTTTTTGACATATTTCTAAAAAGGAATTAATCCAAGAAGACATTATTCCCACAAGAAGATGCCAGTTCATTCAATTGTGATTCCTGTATTTTTTTGCTGAAAATGATTCTAGAACAAAGGGAAGCTGCTTATTGAACGTTTTTTTTCTCCTTTATCTTATGCCTATTAATTCAAATGCTAATGTTTTAGCTCCAGCCAGGCCAAATTTGGCAAGGATAGTTTCATCCTTCTCTTCTCCTAAGGGGTGTCATTTTCAGGGCTCTTGCAATTCTTCATAAAATTCCACATGGAGTCTGAAGAAATCCATATAGGTGAGGACTGTGTAAGTCTGCTGTTAATCAATAGTAAAGCCCTGTCCTACTTACTAAAGAAATTTAACACACATTTTAATCAGTGTGGCTAATGATGACATTTTAGTACACTTAATGCCCCAGGAAAAGTAGATTTGAACTTTCCTGATGATAATCCCTGGTAAGGAACAACTACAACAACAAAACAACAACAACAACAACAAAATAGTGGAAATCTTGTTTCTACTCCAATATTTAAAAAAATTTTCTCATTTATACTTCACCTATCATTGTAATGCCTCCCTGTTGCTTTATATATAAATACAATTTAAATTCAACAGCTGAAGTAAATTTCTTCTTTCAGAATTCTCAAATTCTCTCCTAATTTTCCAGATGAACCAAAACAATGGGAAATATTTTTGCCCTCAAAATAGACATATTTTCCGTCAGGCCTTGAATATTAGAATTGATAACAATAAATGAACCATTTAAAATTGCCAGGTTTTCTCCTACATGGACAGCAAGACTTTGAACCTAGTAACAAAAGGCAAGTTGATTTTTATACACATCATTCTCCAAGTTACGTGAGAAAAATTGTTGGTGTTGTAAATACAGCAGGTGATTTTTCATGAACAAATAATAAATTATTGAATTCTGGCTCTATACCATCCCTCAGGGCACGCTGATGAGAGGACTTCCTAATGGTATATAAAGCAAGCAAACAAAATTAAGAGAGTGTATATGGTGTTACAGAGGGGATCACAGGACATAAATGAAGCACTGAGTATGCTTTCTAATATTTGGATGAAGTATTATTTTGAAAAACTCTATATATTGCATCTGGGTGTGGTAAAACACCTGTAATCCCAGAACTTGGTCAGCTGAGGCAGGAGGACCATGAGTTTGAGGCCAACCTGAGCTATGTAGCAATACTCTATCTCAAAACAAAAACAATAAAACATACTATATATTTCAAGTAGAGAATTTGGTTAAAAATGGTTAGAGCTAATACAATAACACCCTTAGACTAAGGCAAAAGATACATCTTTTCTAAGGCTTCAGAACCCTTCCCTAGCACTACGCTAGTTATACCTTTCTCCAAGGGGTGAGAGATCCAGAGAATTTGGAATGCATTCACATGGAACGTGTACACTGCTTTTCTATACCATAATTCAATTACTCAGGACTCCTGAATTTTTTATTAAAAGGAACTTGGCCCGTTTTTGTAGTCTACTCAGTCTTCTTTTCTTGGCTCTTAAACTCAAGGGGTGACCACAGGGCAACTCCTGGGAAGTATGGAAAAGATTTTTTTTCCAGGCTGTAGTGCCCACACTCATAAATACATGTGGAAATGTGTGAAGATAATGCAAATTAAAACATATACAGGCTATTTTTTCAGAACTTGCTATAACAAGGCAATCAACTATCATTGCTCAAGTTTGGCAGAATAAACAGTAACCTCGAGGGGGGTGAATTTTGTATTGAAAGAAGGAAAGACTTTAGATGTGCTCTGATGGACAATTGTTGGTATGGGGAATCTGTACATACATCACCCAGAAGCAGGGTATCAAGTGTGATTGGTTTAGGTAACATATTTGGCTTTCTCTAGTTGGCATTGACAGCCGTAACACCCTGGCCTCCAATATCATCTGATCTCAGAAAGTAAGCAGGGTTAGTCCTGGTTGGTACTTGGATGGCAGACTGCTTAGGAATACTGGGTACTCTAGGTCCTTGGAAGAAGGACCTAGCAGCCCATTCCTAAAAGAATAAACTATTGAAAACCCTATGAATAGCAGAGACGTACTGACAATACTGCCAGGCATAGCACAGTGTCAGGGAATGTTTTGGTCTGTTGTACATAGGGTCACTATAAGTGGCACTTGACTGGACAGCACTTAAAAACAAGAAGTTGGTGATGAGGAGGAAGCAGGGGCAAAACATAGGGAAGCTGATAGACATTTACTATGTACTGAAAATTTTAGGATAGCTCCTGGAGAGATTGTGATTTTTTTTTCTTGGGCTGGTTGCTACAGAGCATATAAAATACTGCCTTGTCTTAAATTGTCTGATCCTTTTCTATTTATATGTATAGTTTCTCATATATAAGTCACTTAAGTGCTGAATGTAGCTCATCATGTGAAAATGAACTTAAAACCTTCTCAAGAACACTTCCCCTTGATTGTATGGGTCTCCAAGTGTCCAATGATTCTCAGTTTGAACCTGACCTTCCTCAGCTTTATCCATGTATATGTTGCCTATCTGCTGGGGTTAATTTCAGTTGGTAGAGTGCTGCTTTGCACTCTCTGAGGCCCTGGGTTTGATCCCCAGCATTGCATAAATGGAAGAAGGATGTGGCACTCCATTCCCAAAGCAATACCAAAACAATCAGCCATTGAAAACCCTATGAATAACAGAGAAGCAATGACATAGTGCCAGGCATGGCACAAGATCAGGGAGTGTTTCATTCTGTTCTATGTAAGGTCACTATGAGTTGGACCCAACCCAATAGCACCTAGCAATAACAACAACATATTGCCTACCAAATAAAACATTGTGGCAATCTGGTTAAGTGGTATGAGTCTTATGAATTATGATAATTTTACCTGACAGATGACATAAAACATAATTTCTACAGCTTCATTTTCCTATCTTCTTGAGAATTATCTCAAAATTGTAGGTGCAGGCCTGGTAAATGGGCTAGATTACTCAATTACATTTGGTAATATCCCGGTTTACTTGATTTCTGGCATCTAATGTAATCTACAAAAGGTAATGATAAAGGAAAGACTCAAGGTGCTGATAATATATGCTATTGAGGTACAGCTTTCCAACATCTGAAAAATATAGCATATGTGATGAAAGTTGGGGAACCACAGCCATAAACTAGTCCTCTGCTTAGGCATAAGCTTGACTTCACTAATATTCAAGCCATTGTTCCAGTAGTGTGATGTATTTGTTTTAGCAGTTAGATTATTATTCTGGTGCATAACATTAATACTATTACTATGTTTTTAGAAAGAATATCTCAATAGTTCCATGTAATCTATAAGATTAAGTCAAATTCCTCGGCATTCAAGAATTGTCATTGTATGATTCCAGTTAACCTGGTACAATTTCATCTTGGACTACTTTTTCTATGCATGCAACAGGTATGATGTACTGAATGTCTCTCTGTTTTTACTATTTTTCTGATATTTTATATCCTTAACAATTATTTAGTTATGTACCTTATACATATTTTACTTGAAAAGCCTGTTTGTCATTCTACATGGCAAACCCCCACTCACTCACCATTAACACATGTGCCATCACCTATATGAAAGAAAATAAAATGATCCAACACCACCCTAATCTAGCTAAAATGCTACCTGGATTGTCAAGCTTTCTTGTTCCCTAAAAGCAGCACTTGTGCTGGGATTTGGCTCAGTGGGTAGAGCGCTGCGCTGCAGTCTCTGAGGCCCACAGTTCAATTCCCAGCACCGCAAAAATGGGAGAAAGGCCTGGCAATCCACTCCCAAGGCAATCCCGAAGCACTCAGCCATTGAAAACCCTATAAGGGTCGCTATGAGTCGGATACCGACGCGATGGCACCTAACAACAACAACAAAAGCAGCACAAGCCAGATCTTGTAAAGTGCTTCCATAACTATCTGCTCTATTACTGCATTTAAATAACTCTTTTGTAGGCACCTGTCTAACATGCTGGTATTCTAGCTTTATTCCAAAACCTGAAAATGAAAAAATAAAAACTTCAGTATTTATCCCTACTAGACATAGACATAGAAGACATTAGGGAAATGTTTGATGAATTGAATAAAAATAAAAGTTCAGACAGAGTTCATGTAGTCTTATGTCATATGTGTGACATGATATCAAGGAAAATTTTGCAGAAAAAGATTATATTAACTCTTTATGATCATCAAAAGATCAATCTCAAGATTATAGGAATGTCAGAATTGTCCTTTTTTGACATGTGAATCCATCGTGTATAGATATTTTAAAAGCTCAAGGATAAAGCCAGACTATTTAAAGTATTTAATAACTAAAAAGTAGTTTCATTGTCTCTAATGTCTCATTTTATTCTTCACAGTTCCTTTAGAGTTAAAGCCTGAAAATACAGTTCAGATCATACTGCTTCTCAAAATATGTCTTATTCTTTCCCACCTCTATGCCTCATACAAAGATATGTAGTTTATTAAATAAATTGTATACATTCAATATAAAAAGTAAATAGGATATATGGTTTGTCTGGGACATCATTGCCTAAAATCCCTACTTATATTTCAAGACTACCACAAAAATCAAAGACTTTATAAAGTTCTCCCAGATTTGTCAATTCTAAATTCATCAGAATGTATATGATGCCTAAAATGTAGTTAAGCTATTTGAAAACTTTTAGCAGCTGTTTCTTCAAAGTAGGAGTCAATAATGATTTTTATACTGAATGTTCTGACAATACAAACAATTTCCTCTGTAAATGTTGGTATATATGAGCAGTCCAGGGAAAATACAAAATACTGGAATACAAAAACCCTTGGGGAGTTTTGTATGCATAATCAACCAAAGCTAAGATTTGTGAAGGATGCAGGCTTGTCATCTACCTGCATGTTATTGTCCCCCTGTGAAGAGGAAGTTCCCTAATTATGAATTACTGCTTTATCTCTCACTACAAATATGATATTGCTCACTTGTATGACGATCTTGTCATATTTATGCCAGTATTTTACCTAACCTTGAGGATTGATCATTGTCTCTAAATATAGCTAGCTAATTTTTGCTGTAAACAAATTGGGAGCCTGGGATTGATTGCTTTATTATCTACTTTGCAGCATAAAGGTATACAAATCTAGGATTAAAATTGTAGTGCAAAACTTGAGTCCTGTAAATACAACTTAGCCTCATGTCTTAAAATCTTAATTTTGGCTGGGCACTGTGGTGCATGTCTGTAATCCCAGTGACTAATGAGGTTGAGGAAGGAGGATCACAGTTTTAAGGGCAGATGCAGCCTGTGCAAGTTAGAAAGACCTTGTCTCAGAATAAAAACAAAAAAGGGAGGCTGAGGTGCAGCTCAGTGCTCAGTGGTAGAACACTTGCCTAGCACAAGGTCTTGGGGTCAATCCAGAGTACAGGATGGGGGAAGAAGGGCTGGAATGCAATTTCATTCCTTCACTCCAGAGCTCATTCTATTTCTGACAAGAACTCATTTTATGAAAAACATAGAATCAGTATATATTTTAGCTTATTTTTAAGAGGTATATACTCCCAATTAACTTATGTGTGCTAATACCCCGTCCATGATGTGAAACACTGAGATATAGGCAGAAAAAAATGGAAGACTAAATATACAATTCTAAGCCTGCAGTCATAGCCCTGTGGCATTCAAACCTGTCATATCTGGGAAGCTAAGCAGGGTCAGGCCTGGTTAGTACCTGGATGGGAGACCACCTGGGAACACCAGATGCTGTAGGCTTGGGAGATGGACCCAGCATCCCACTCCCAAAAATCAATCAGCCATTGAAAACCCTATGAACGTCAGAGAAGCACTGACAATAATGTTTCACCTGTTGTAGTCAGGGTCGCTATGAGTCAGATATTGACTAGATGGCACCTAACAACAACAACAAATATACAATTCTAGGAAAATTTTTGAATTATTTTGGACTTACCTAAAATGATTCTACTTTCTAGTCCTTTTTCCAGAAATTCTAAATTTATTTTTATTGGTATAGAAAGCAGAATGGACAGCAAATTCTTATTTGGTTTGTCTTTATGAATAATCATAACAATGAAGTGAGTGCACACAGTAAATATAAAGCTGTTTACCAAGCAAGAGTAGAAGTGAATTACCCCAATACTGGGAAATAAACCTGAAGGATAGAAGAATGAAAGAAACAGAATACCCCAAATTAGGGAAATTTTAGCCACTTTGTTCTTAAAATATTATTTTCTGTGTGTTATCCTTCTTTTTTGCATCCCTCAGAAACTCCAAAAATATAATTCTTAAGCATTTTCTCTTTGTTCCACAGGTCCTCAAGTCTCCAAGTCTCTGTTTACATTTTTCTTTCTTTTTTTCTTTTTTCTTTTTCTTTTCTTTTTTTTTTTTTTTGCATTACATGGGAGTTGAACCTACGGCCTTGTGCATACTTTGTAAGTGTTCTGCCATTGAGCTGCACCCTCAATCTGTTTTTCACTTTTTTATCTTGAGCAAGGTCTCCCTAATTTACACAGGCTGCCTCTGTCCTGGAACCTGCAATCCTCCTGCCCCACCTCCTGAGTGCTGGGATTAAGGGCCGGTGCCTCTGCATCTGGCTTTTTTTCCCATCCTTTACCTCTTTAATTTTCAGATTCCTACTGCTCTAATTCCAAGTTCAGTGACTACTATCTTTCATCTACATTCTGCTATTAAGCCTGTGCAGTGAAATATTTACAAAATATATATTTTGGTTCTAAATTTATACTTAATGAGAATGTTTTTGCTATTGTTAGTTGCCACTGAGTCACGTCCATGACTCATAGTGACCCTTATAGGGTCGCCAATGGCTGGTTGTTTAGAGATTGCTTTGGGAGTGGACTGCCACATCCTTCTCCCATTTTTGCAGTGCTGGGAATTGAACTTGGGACCTCAGAGACTACAGCGTGACACCCTGTTAACTGAGCTAAGTCCCAACCCAATGAGAATGTAGAGGAAAGGAAATCCTTGTTTCTTGTTGGTGGGAAGACAAATTAGTATAGCCATTATGGAAAACAGTATGGAATTTCCTCAGAAAACTAAAAATGGAGATTCCATATTACCCAGATATCTCACAGAGTATATAACCAAAGAGAAAGTAAATTGGCATGTCTAAAGGATATCTGTACTCTCATGTTTATTTTACCACTAATCACAATAGTGAAGACATGGAATCAACTGAGGTGTCCATGAATGAATGAATTGATAATGAAAGTGTGGTATGTGTGTATGCATGTGCATATTTATACAGATACACACATAATAATAGAATACTATTCAGCCTCAAAAAAGGATATATTCCTCTCATTTGAAACAGCATGATCTCACGGAAATGTAGGGTACAATTATTATGATCAGAGGCTATGGAAGAAGGGTAGATAGGGAATGGAAAAATATTAAAGGACACAAATATTCAGTTATACATGAAATATAACCTTTACTAATCTATTGTAAAGGATGGTAACATGCATTGGCTATATATTTTAATGACATTCTGTGTAATAGTTCCACAATTATATACAATATACATAAAATTCAGCCCTCCTTTATTCTCCCTCCTTTGCAATACCCTTCAGCATCTGTAGTAATCACTATTTTACACCCATATCAATATTTTTTAGCTTCCACATATGCAAAAGAACATATGATACTTATCTTTGTGCATCTGGCTTATTTCACTTAACATAATGTTCTCTAATTCCATCTATTTTGCTGCAAATGAAAATATTTCATTATTCTTTATAGCTGAATAATACTCCATAAAGAAAGTATGCCATATTTCCTTTATCCATCCATTTGTTGATGGACACATGTGCCTTTTTGTCTTAGGTTATTGTGGATGGTGCTGCAATAAACATGGGCATTCAGATATCTTTTTGGTATGCTGATTTCATTTCCTTTGTTAATATACCTAGAAGTGTGATAGGTGAATCATATTTTAAGTCTATTTTTTGTTTAGGGGGAATCTCCCTAGTGTTCTGCATGACTTGTTGTCATTGTTGTTAGGTGCCATTGAGTTGAATCCGACTCATAGAGACCCTCATAGGGTTTTCAATGGCAGACTGTTTCAGGATTGCCTGGGGAGTGGGTTGCCACGTCCTTCTCCCATTTTGTGGTGCTGGGAATTGAACTTGGGACCTCAGAGGCTGCAGGGCAGTGCTCTACCAACTGAGTTAAATTCCAGCCCTTCTGCATGACTATGCTAATGTATATTCCAACTGGTAGTGTATGACTTTCATTTTTTCCACATCCTTGCCAATATTTGTTGGATATTGCTTATTTATTTTTAATAATCTTCTTAACTGGGATGATATAGTATTTATTACAGTTTTCATTTGCATTTTTATGATGTACAAACATATTGAGCAATTTTTTTCACATACTCAGCCATTTGTATTTGCTCTTTTGAGAACTGACTGTTCAAATCCTTTGCCCACTTTTTAGTTGGGCTACTTGTCTTCTGTTTTTATTGTTAAAGTTTTGAAGTTCCTTTTTAAATTTTTGTTGTTGTTGTTCTTAAGGGTTGAACACAGGGCCTCACATATATTTGCAAATGCTCTACCACTACACTGCATCCCTAGTCCATTTTAAACTTTTTTTTTTAATTTTGAGTCAGGGTCACCCTAAGTTCCACAGACTTACTTCAGCCTTGAATTTGCAACCCTCCTGACTCTGACTCCCAAGTCACTAGGATTACATGTGTCTTCTACTGCACCCAGCTTGACTTTCATATATATTCTCTGTATTAATCTTTTGTGATGTGAATAATTTTCAAATACTTTTTCACATTATGTAAATTGTCTTTTCTCTCAGTTGTTTCTCTTGGTATGAAAGTTCTAAATAAGTAAAAGTATAGATATCTTTCACCATACCTCCTCAATCTCTATTCTGTGCAAGTAGTATAAGAAATCGGACTTTATGAAGAAGAACTTGGCATCAGGATTGGAGGAAGACTCATTAACAACCTACATTATGCAGATGACACAACTTTGCCTGCTGATATTGAAGAGGATTTGAAGTATTTTCTGATGAAGATACAAGAATACAGTCTTCAATTATGGATTCCACCTCAACATCAAGAAAAGAAAAATCCTTCAACTGAATCAGTATGCAACTTCATGAGAAATGGAGAAAAGACTGAGGTTGTGCAATGTTTTGCTTTATTTGGTTGCACAGTCAACATTCATGGAAGCAGCAGTCAAGAAATGAAAAGACACATTGCATTGGGAAAAGTTGTTGCAAAAGACCTCTTTAAAATTTTGGAAAGTGAAGATGTCTCATTGACAAAGATGCACTTGACTCATGGCATGACATTTTCAGTTACACCCTATGCTTGTGGATGCTGGATGCTAAATAGGGGAGACAGGAAGAGTTACTGCTTTTGAATTATGGTGCTAAAGATGAATATTGAATATACCATGGACTGGCAAAATAATCAACTGATCAGTCCTAGAAGAAGTGCAAATAAAGTGCTCCTTGGAAGCAAGCATGGCTAGACTGTGTGTTATGTATTTTGAGCATGTTCTCAGGAGGGACCAATCCTTGGGGAAGGACATCATGTTTGGGAGACTGGGGGGGGTGTCAAGGAAAAAAAGGAAGACCCTTAACTAGATGGATTGACACAGCAGCTACAACAGTGGACTTAAACATAAAAATGATCGTGTACATGGCACAATGTCAGGGATTGTTTCACTCTGTTGTACATGCAATCATTGGAAGTTGCACCCAACTTGATGGCATATAAAAACAACAAGGTAGTTTCTATGTTTACCCAATTAGTTTTAGTTGTGATCAATTGGAAAGATACACTCTAGTAGATTTATTTTATCTTGACAAAAACTGGGAGTTGTTGAATTATTTTGATGTGTCAATCTAAATGAATATCCCCTAATTTCCTTTCATGATAATTTTTAATAAGTATTACCTATAATATTGCTGGCAACCACACAAAATTTATGGTCAAATAAAGCGGGGAGTGAGTGTTTTCTAAAAATGCTCAAGTCTGGAGTATCAAGATCATGAATTCTCAGTTCAGACTGCCTGCTTTGAAACATACTTTAAAACTTGTTTACCTGCTGGCCAGGTAGGTAAACATGGGCCATTCATTTAAATTGGCTAAGTCTCTCTTTCCTCACACTTAACTTAAATGTTTATGGTGAGAATTTAACAAGATAATGTAAATTAAAGCTTCAGGAATATGGGGAATTTTATCTTCTTTTGTTGCTACTCTATCCTTAGTTGTTTTAGTAGTGTTTAGTACCTAATAGGCATGTTCAATACTCACCAATATTTGTAAATCACTGGGTGTTTTGCAGGTGATCAATAATTGTGGTTCATCATCGTTGTTCTTGTTGTTAGGTGTTGTTGAGTCAGTATCCAACTCATAGTGACCCTTCATACAACAAATGAAACAGGATTGTCAGTACTTCTCTGCTATTCATAGAGTTTTCAATGGCTATTTTTGGGGACTGGGTTACTGGGTCCTTCTCCCAATGTACCACCATTATATGGTATAAAATACCAATGAGTAACTATTGGCCAAACTTTGTAATGGATCCTCACACACATTCTACCTAAAATATTTGATAATGATAGGGAATGTATTATTCTTGGATTATTAAGGCAAATAATATAAAACTAAATTATGAAAATAATATCAAAGTGGCAGCAACTTATCCAAAATCTCTTTAAGTTTCTATCCTTCACTGCTTAAGTGTGTAATGATTTTTATTCTTACTGCCAATTGGATAGGTAAAATTTTTATTTTATTGGTAGTTAAATTGTCTTCTTCAAGTATCAAGGAATTAAGGAAGTAGAGGTGGCTGACTTATGTACTTTGAGGTTTAAGACTGTCATATTCCCTCTGTTCATGGCTTTCAAATATATGAGACTCTTCTCAGGTGTTTTAAACATGCACATGATGATATTATAGGATGGACATGAAGACAGGATTAGTATAATGGACTGATTCCCTCAAATCTCTTGGTAAAATCAATATGCAAATATAACAATTCACTTACTGATATTATAAACTTTATTCAGAAGGTATGGTAAATTGTCCACAAGTAGGATTGCTTTGGGAATATCTGGGAAGTATTATACAGAAAAGGATGTGCAATGGCACAATCCATGAATCAGTTTGAATAATCACACTACACAGTAGTCCCATTCTCAGTTCCTACAAGAAGTCACTCATACTAAATGAATGAACAAAAGGTGTTTCACTTCTGAACAGGTCAGCTAAAATGGCTGTGTATGTGTATGCATGCACATGCACGTTAGTGCATGCTTCAAATCATCTATGCCTAGATAAGCTATGTAGAAATTCACACAATTGGTAACTATAAAAATTATAATCATGAAACTTGTAATTGTGTCTGTGCCTCTTCATCTGTAATAAGGACATTTGTCTTTGTAAAATATTCCCTCTAATGAGAATAAATACAAAGGATGAGGATGAATGTACTAGCCTGGTTTTTAAGGATAGATATTTATCATTGTTATGATTTACAGGTTGTTGTTATTGTTACATAGGTGGTTTAAAAACACAGAATCTTGATTCTTCAATTACATTCAGAGAAATAGTAATTAAAAGTACATGCTTATTTAGAAGTGTATCTCAAGTCAACCAATATTATTTGAGCTTCTTTGAGTGCTAGATATTCCTTGTGATAACAAAGTTAAATAAGATCATCCCTATATGATATTCAGCCTGCAGCTGTAGCCCTGTGGCATCTGATCCCGTCAGATCTCAAAAGCTAAGCAGGGTCGGGCCTGGTTAGTACCTGGATGGGAGACCGCCTGGGAACACCAGAAGCTGTAGGCTCGGGAGAAGGACCTGGAAACCCCCTCCCAAAAATCAGTCTGCCATTGAAAACCCTATGAACAGCAGAGAAGCACTGACAGTAGTGTTTCCCCTGTTGTACAGAGGGTCGCTATGAGTCAGATACCGACTCGACGGCACCTAACAACAACAACAATATGATATTCATGGCTTAACAACAAATATGTGTTGGAAATTGATTTAAAGCACATTATATAAATTAATTTTGCAATTTGGAGAGCAATCATATAAAGTAGGTATTATCACTACTTTAATTTTCCATATGTATTAACAGTGGTGTAATGAGGTTAAATAATTTGTCCAAGGTCATGTAATTATTAAGTGGTAAAGATATTTTTAAACACAAGCGGTCTAGATACTAGAAGAAAGGAGAGAAAATATTAAAATATTAAAAAGAAGTATAGTATGAAAGGTGACATTATCAGTAATATATCAATAGCAACGTGCAAACTGATCAACCATATCTTGGTTTCTAAATACCATTTTCCAATGAACAGTACAAAGATTCTATTGGAACTGGTTTACTCTTAGACTCCAATGGGAAAAGATACAAGAGGAGTCCAATGCATCCAGAAAGGAAAATAATGGCTTAGAAGAAAGAGAAAATAAACAAGAAAATTAACTAAAGAAAATGAAAGAAAAAAGAGGGAAAAGAAAGTTAAAAGCTGAGGAGACATTGATAGGATACAGTGTTCCAACAGAAAGAGCTTGTGAAGTCCAATGATGGAACAATTTCAACAACAAATTAAGTGGCAATATAGTTGTTGTTGTTGTTGTTAGGTGCCCTCGAGTTGAGTCTGACTCATAGTGACCCTATGTACAGCAGATCGAAACACTTGCCAATTCTGTGCCAGGCAAACGACCTTATTTATGTTTAAGCCCATTGTTGCAGACACTGTGTCAATCAGTACTCTTCCTTTATCTGCAGTGCAAATCCCAAACTGTAATTTAAACCAAACCACACCTTTTTTTCTTTCTACACATAATACCTAGAGTAAAATTTAACCTATGAATTAGGCACAATAAGAGCTTAACGTTAGCAACTAAAAATAATTATAATATTGCAGTTATTAAAGTTATGTGAATGTACTTTCTTACACACAAAATATCTTACTGTATTCTTCTCATCCTTATATTTCTTGCGATATGTGAGAAGACACAAAGTCTGTGTGATGAAATGAGGCAATTTGAATGATATAGGCATTGTGATGTAGCATTAAGCTACCATATAAGGGTTTCTTGCACACAGCATTGCACTATGACAGTATATCTGGCAATGGAGATGGTTACTAAGTGATTAATGGGTAGGTAGTGTATACAGCCTGGATATAATGGGCAGAAGAATGATTCAAGTCCCAGAAGGGACAGAGCAAGATGATGCAAGATTTCATTAGGCCACACAAAACAAGATGCAATTGACCACTTGCAACTGAAAATTTTCCATGTCCTCTTTTCGGTCTGCAATTGAAATCAGATGACTGAAATTGTGGAAAATGATGCCTTGGTTAAGGGTGGGATACAATTGAACTTTAAACCAAAGAATTAGAATAAATATTGAGTGTATACCAATATATGTAAATAAAGGGAGAAAAGAGATGTTTGTTACAGAAGAATTCTAATTAATAAATACAGAAGAAGTAGGAGGAATAGAAAATCACCATTAATTTGACAAATGGTTGGTATCCAGAATCCATTGTTGTTGCTATTAGGTGCCATGGAGTCCTGTTGGACTCATAGCAACCCTAGTAAGGTTTTCAATGGCTGATTGTTTTGGGGAGAGAACTGCCATGTACTTCTCCTATTTTTGCAATGCTGGGGATCCAATAAGGATCGTCAGAGTGCAGAGCAGGTGGTCTACCAACTGAGCTAACCCCCAGGGCTGATACGTTGACTAGAAGTGGTGAAGTAGATATCTTATCTGATTCCATATTGTAAAGGAAAAGTTTTCATTCTTTTAACTTTGAGTGTGATGTTAGCTGGGTCCTGAGTTTACCCACCTCTAGTACCACAAATAAAGAAAGAAAATTTCTTAAGTTGAAAATGAAGTTAATAAAGCCTGGTGTGGTGGCGCATTCCTGTAATCCCAGAGACTCGGGAGGCACAGGCAGGAGGACTTCAAGTTCAAGACCAGAGGCAGTTTGTGTAATTTAGTAATTTAGTGAGACCCTCTCTCAAAAAGTAGAAAAAAATGGGCTGGGAGTGCAGAACAGTGGTACAGCATTTGCAAAACATGCAAGCGCAAGGCCCTGAGTTTGACCCCCAGTATCGCAAAGAGAGAGAGAGAGAGTAAGAGAGAGAGAGAGAAAATAAAGTTAATATACTTAGTTTATTGAACATAGTAGTTTACCCTAGCCTATTTGGGGTGTATTTAGAACACTTACATTAGCTTGCAATTGGGGAAGCTCATCTAAGACAAGGACTGTCATATAATTAAGTGTTGAATGGCTCATATAATTTATTTATGCTTTACTGAAAATGAAAAACAAAATAGTTGCATGAGAACTCATCATTAAACTACACAGCTATAACACACTGGGCCTAAAGAACACTTGAAGCATTAAACTAAAATTACATAATTACTGGGTGATGGTGATGATACAGTGACAAGACCATCAATTTATGTTTGAGAGCTGTGTCTCACTGCTGCTGCTCATCACCAGGAGAAAGTATCACTGCATGTCACTAGCCTGGAAAAAGTAAATTTCAAAATTCCAATTATAGTTTCCACTGAAAGTTATTGCCTTGCACTAATGTATAGTCAAAAGACCGTAAGTCAAAATGTTTTTTTGTTGGAAACTATCTGTATATGGCTGCCTTAGTTTGCATCATTGTTCATAAGGCATATTGATATGTTGTTTTCTCTTATATTTGTATAGTTGGGTAAGAAGGCAATGCTAGACACAGAATAAATTCAGAATTGTTTCTTCTAAAAAAATTGGAAGAGTTTTAGTGAGATTGATATTAGTTCTCCTTTGGACGTGTATTAGAATTAACCACTTAGCCATCCTGTCCTAGGCTTTTAGGGTGGGATTACATGATTACTGATGTAATCTCTCTATTAATTATAAGTATATTCAATTCTTCTATTTCTTTGTAATTCAGTGTATGCTCTTTGTATTTCGTGTATGCTGTTCAGTTTGTTTGAACACAATTGCTCATAGGATTCTTTAGGCCCAGTGTGTTATAGCTGTGTAGTTTAATGATGAGTTCT
>VMDO01028248.1:0-24204 GCA_007922755.1 Pedetes capensis
AAGAGAGAGAAAGGAAGGAAGGAAGGAAAAAAGAGAAAGGAAGGAAGGGAAGGAAGGAAGGAAAGAAAAAGAGAGAGGAAGGAAGGAAGGGAAGGAAGAAAGGAAGGAAAGAAAGAATGGAAGAAAGGGAGGCAGAAAGGAAGGAAAGAAGAAGAAGAGGAAGAAAGGAAGGAAGGAAGAAAGGGAGAGAGAAAGAAAGAAAGACAAGCAAATGAAAAAGATAAAAGAAAAAAGGAGACATAAAGACTTTCTCAGACAAAGTTTGAAGGAATTTGTTGACAGTAGACTTGACTTGAAATAAATGTTAAAAGAACTTCTTTTAAAGGGAGAAAAATATTTTAGGTAAAACACTCAGATCTACATAATGGAAGAAAGAACACTGAAGAAGAAAGGTAAAATATAAAATTCTCAATTAAAATCACAAAAGGTGGAAAAAGAGTGAAAGTCAAAAACAAAAACAAAGAACAAGGGTAACAAAAGGAAACAGTAACAAATATTGTAAATACTAATCCAATTATTTCAAAAATCTCTTTAAACTTTCCTGATCTAAAAAACCTAAGAGAGATTGCCAGAGTGAGTCAAAAAAAATTTCCTCTACAAAAAAATATATAATTTAAGTACAAAGATACAAGCAGATTAAAAGGGCACCTATGGAGAAAGAGGGGCTGGGATTTAGCTCAGTGGGTAGAGCGCTGCGCTGCAGTCTCTGAGGCCCTGAGTTCAATTCCCAGCACCGCAAAAATGGGAGAAGGGCCTGGCAATCCACTCCCAAGGCAATCCCGAAGCACTCAGCCATTGAAAACCCTATGAGGGTCGTTATGAGTCGGATACCGACTCGAAGGCACCTAACAACAATGGAGAAAGAGATCCCTTGCTGATATTAATCAAAAGAAAGCAGGTGTGGCTATATTAATTTCCAACAGAGCAGAACTCAAAGCAAGGAAAGTTATCAAGAATAAAGACACATTAAATGATGATAAAGAGGTCAATTCTTCAAGAAGATATAACAGCCCTTAACACACACATGCTTAGTAACAGAGCACAAAAATACACACGGGAAAAACTGATAGAACTACAAGGAGAAATAGATGAATCTGCTGTTACTATAACTGGAGACCTCAACACCCCTCTAGTACAGTATCAAAGAGTGTTTTGTTCTGTTATACATAAGGTCACTATGAGTTGGACCTGACTTGTCAGCACCTAACAACAACAACAACTAGTAGAGATGGTCAGATCTAGTAGGCAGAAAACTAATACTTAGTTGAATTCAACAATATCGATCAACTAAATATAATTGACATCTACTGACTACTTCATGCAACAAAAGGAGACTAAACATTCTTCTCAAGCTCACATGGAACATTCACCACAGTATGAGCCATAAACACATTTTAACAAAGTTAAAAGAATATAAATCATGCAATATTTGCTTTTAGACCGTGATAGAATTAATCTAAAAATCAATAATAAAGATAAGTGGAAAGCCCTAAATGTGTGGACATTAAATAATACACTTCTAAATAACATGACTGAATGAAGAAATATCAAGAGAAATTTTTTAAATATTTTGAACTAAATGAAAATAAAAGCACATTTCTCAAAATTTGAAAGCTTAATAATTTTGAATGCATGTAAAGCAGAGAGATCAAAAGTAGTCATCTAAACTTTCACTTTAGTGAACTAGAAAGAGACAATCAAATTAAATCCAAAGTAAATTGAAAAAAAGACATAATAAAATTAGAGTAGAAATCAATGAAACTGAAAATAGGAAGTAAATAGATAAAATCAATGAAACTAAAAGCTAATTCTTTGAAAAGATCAGTAAAATTGAAAGGCCCCTTACCAAGTCAACTAGTAAAAAAAAGTAAAAGAACACAAATTAGTACTGTCAGAAATAAAGGAAAGGCCATCACTATAGGTCCCATAGACATAAGAATACAACAAAAGAATGCTATTGACAACTTTATGACCACAGATTTGATAGTCTAGATGAAATATACCAATTACTTGAGACACATTTGCAAAAACTCACACAAAAATAAATAAGAAATCTGACTATACGTGTATCTAGCCAAGAAATTGATTTGGTAATTAATAACTTGTGGAAATAGAAAGGCTGAGGCCCAGGTGGGTTCATTGTTTAATTCTACCTAACATTAAAGGAAGAAATTATATAAATTCTCTACAGAATATGAATGCTGAGGGAATACCTTCTAGCTCATTCCTACAGACCAGCATTACCCTGATGCCCACACCATACAAAGATATTACAAAAAAAGTTTCTGATTAGCATAAATGCAAAATCCAACAGTGCATAAAAAGAATTATACACTTTGATCAAGTGAGATTTATCACAGGTATGCAAGACTGGTTCAACATTCAGAAATCAATTAATGTAATCATCACATCAACTAGTTAACAGAGAAAAAAATCAAATAATTATACCAATTGATATAGAAAAAATATTTGACAAATCCCAACACTCATTCATGATAAAAGCTCTTAATAAACTAGAAATAGATATTGTTTTTCAATTTGCTAAAAAATTACAAAAACAATCTTCAATCAACCTCATACTGATGAAAAACTAGCTTTCCCATTAAGACAGGAAAATGACAAGAAAGTTCTCTCTTATCACTCCTCTTAACATTGTACTGGTAGTCCTATCCAATGAAGAAGAAGAAGGAGGAGAAGGAGAAGGAGAAAGAAGGAGAAGGAGAAAGAAGGAGAAGGAGAAGAAGAAAGAAAAGAACAGGTATATAGATAAGGAAGAATGCCTTTGTTGGCAGATGACATTATTTTCTATGTAGAAAATCCAAAAGAATAAACCAAATAGTAATCCTGGAGCTAATGATTATAATAAGGTTGCAGGATACAAGGTTAATATATATGTCAATTGCTTCCCTATATACCAATAAAGGGCAATTGCAATTAAAGACACAATACTGCTTAGATTGTTGTTCTTAGATGCCAGCAAGTCAGGTCCAACTCATAGCAACCCTATGTGTTAACACCTCCTAAAATAAATAGCTTCCAGAGTAGGAAGACAGACTAGGGAGAAGCACTTGGCAGTCCACTTCTGAAACAATTAGCTATTGAAAATCCTATGAATAGCAAAGAAGCACTGTCAAATGTAGTGATAGAAAATGACACACACACCCCGCCCCCAGTCTGGAAGGCATTCAAGAAATGACTGGGGAAGAGTTGCCTCCTCAAAGTGAGTTGACCTTAATGATGGGAATGGAGTAAAGCTACTAGGATGTCCTTTTCCTGATGTGATATGACTCAAAATGAGGATAAACATAGTGACTACAACAAAGGGCTCAAACGTAAAAAGACCATATGCATGGCACAGTGTTGGAAAGTGCTTCATTCTGCTGTTCTCAGGATTACTATGAGTCAGACCCAACTGAATGGCACCTAACAAGAGCAACAACAAAATAAAGTATTTAGGAGTAAACATTAAAAATACGTACAAGATTTATATGATGGCACAAAATCAAAGAAGTAAATAAATGGAGAGATATTTTATATTCACAAATCAGAAGACTTAATGTTCTCAAGATACTATTATTTCCAACCTGATCTATGGATTCAGTGAAATCCCAAACAAAATCTCCACAAGTTCTTTTATAGATATCAGTAAACTGATTCTCAAGTTTCTATGGAGAGGCAAAACACCCAGAACAGACAACATGCTATTGAAGTAGAAGAACAGATTTGGGGGACCAACACTCTCTGACTTCAAGACTTACTAGCCAAAAGCTATAGTAATCAACACAGTGTAGTGTTTGCAATAGACAAATAGATCAATGGAACATAATAAAGAGCCCAGAAATAGAATTACATATATAGAGTTAATTGATCTTTTTTTAAAAAGAGCAAAGGCAATACCATCATGTAAAGCTAGTCTTTTCTAGAAATATTGCTGGAATAACAGGACAACCACATGCAAAACTCAAACTGGATCATAGACATAAATGTAAAAGGCAAATGTATAAAACTCTGGAAAATAACACGGGAGAAAACCTAAATGACCTTATTTTTGATAATGACTTCTTGTTGCAACATCCAAATCATAATCCCTAAAAGAAAAAATTTGATACACTAGACTTCAATGAAATTAAAAGCATCTGCTCTGTAAAAGACACTATCAACAGAATGAGAAGACAAGCCACATCCTGGAAGGAAATATTTGCATATCTAATAAAGGATTGTTATCAAAAATATGCAAAGAACTCTTAAAATTCAACAATGAGAAAATAAACAACTCAATTTTAAAATTGAAAAAAAAAAACTCTCCATGCATTTTTATCAATGTAAATTAGGAGAAAAGGGCAATAAAGAAGAATAAAACAGTACTAAAGGAAGATGTATGAGAGGGATATTATTTTACATACAGTGGTCAAGGGACTCCTCTGTTATAGGACAATGATCAGACATCTGGAAGAAATGAGTACAGAAATACTGAATTATCTTAGAGAAGATAATTCCAGGCAAAGGGAAGTAAAGTGCAAAGGCCCTGAAGCAAGATGTACTTGGTGCAGTAGAAAAACAGCAAAGAGTACAGCAGAGCTTATTATAGAGTGAGAAAAGGAAAAGGGCTGGAAGATGAGGTCTGGGTGGTAAGAGTGCAGATCTTATGGAATGGTGACAGTCATTCCAAGGACAGTGGCTTGACTTTGTGTAGGACAGAAGACCATTGCACAGGAAAATTTGGATAAGTCATCTGACATGTGAGTTAAATTAAAACTTTGTTCTAGTGTTTCTTATTGAGAAATTCAATGGACATGAATATAATAAGCAAGAACCAGGACTTTCTTTCTTTCTTTCTTTCTTTTTCAGTACTTGGGAGCTGAACCCAGGCCTTGTGCATCGTTTGCAAACACTCTACCATGGAGCTGTATGGCCAGCCTCTTTTCTATTTTTCATCTTGAGATAGGGTCTTGCTAAATTACTCAGGCTGCCTCTGGCCTTGAACTTGCAATCCTCCTGCCCCAGCCTCCCCAGTCACTGGGATTACAGGCATATGCCACCACACCTGGCTGAAAACTATTTATACAATCAATAAAATAAAATAAATGCATTTGACCTGTAGATTATTTTACTATAAATTATTGAACTCAAATCAGAGTATGTTCACATTTGGAGATTTAAATTTTTAATGTGTTTGTTTCTTAATTACATTCTTGTTTTGCTTTGAGCTTACTATTTTCTAATATAGTTTTTATCATTCAAAGTAATCAATATACATAGTGTGCACATCAAACATTGATATAAATTTGTAAAAGAAATGACATTTTCTCCTCTCCCTTTTCACCTCAGAATTATGCTCCTTATTAGCAATCACTTTCAAGTATTTTCTATGGAATTCATAAATGATATGCTTATGCTGCCCCTTCTGGGTGATTATTTTCTCCAATTTTAGATATTACCTATTTATTTCCTGCTGGAGGATGTAATGATATAACTCTGTCATGTACATCCTCTGCCAGCCAAATATATGCTTTCATTTCCCCTCCATCTCTTCTTTATATAGGTTTTTTTTTTTCACAGTTTTTGAATGGGTTAATATTCAGTTACTTATAGGTATACAAGTATTATTGAATCATGTTAATACTATGGTTATTTTCCTTATGTAATTTTATTATTATTGTTAAGAATTCTTGTTTAATTGATTATTATCATAGTTGGCTGTGCACCTCGCATTAGTTCTTCCCAGACTGCCCAAAAGATGACAAAATCAATGTTTCATTTTTTTCTATGTGGTCAAATTTATGAGGTAATCTGATTTTTTTGTTTTGTTTTGTCAAAAAGCTACCCTTCTAGAATCCTCTGTCCTTTTTCTATGTTATGGGCTGGTTGTTCTCTTGGCCTGTTGCCTTTCACCCTGGGGCTTTTTCATATCCTGGCACTTCCCTTCACAATCGTGCCAGAGGGCCCTATAGCTTTCTCCTGTACTGGATCCTGTGTTTCTTGGAGGCATTCTTTTTCTGTTTTTTGTTTCGTTTTGTTTTGTTTCGTTTGTCTGTTTGTTTGGGTTTTTCTTTTCTTTTTTTGGGGGGGATGGGGACTTTTTCTGTCCTTTTTAATTTTTTGTTGGACTATATCCTTTGGATCGGGCTGGGATTTAGCTCAGTGGGTAGAGCGCTGAGCTGCAGTCTCTGAGGCCCGGAGTTCAATTCCCAGAACCGCAAAAATGGGAGAAGGGCCTGGCAATCCACTCCCAATGCAATCCCGATAACAGTCAGCTGTTGAAAACCCTATGAGGATCGCTATGAGTCGGATACCGACTCGACAGCACCTAACAACAACAACAACAACATATCCTTTGGAAGAGTCCAAGGAAAGAAGGCATAGATATAATTTTTTCCTTACATAACCAGAAATAGATTTATTTCACCATTATAGTTCACTAATCATTTAGGGTCAAATTCTGGGTCACAGATAACTTTCTTCCTTCCCCCGAGTATGTTGTTGTTGTTGTTAGGTGCCATCGAGTCGGTATCTGACTCATAGGGACCCTCATAGGGTTTTCAATGGCTGCCTGTTTGGGGATTGCCTTGGAAGTGGATTGCCAGGTCCTTCTCCCATTTTTGCGGTGCTGGGAATTGAACTGAGGACCTCAGAGACTGCGGCGCAGCGCTCTACCCACTGAGCTAAATCCCAACCCCCCCCTCCCCAAGTATAGATGGCATTATTCTAACTTTTTATGTGGTTGAGAAGCCTAATATTTTGATTCTTACTCCTTTATTAGTTTGTGGTGTCTATCCTGCTGCAGGGGCTGGGATGTAGCTCAGTTGCAGGGGCTGGGATTTAGCTCAGTTCCCAGCACCACAAAAATGGGAGAAGGACCTGGCAATCCACTCCCAAGGCAATCCCAAAACAGGCAGCCATTGAAAACCCTATGAGAGTCGCTATGAGTTGGATACCGACTTGAAAGTACCTAACAACAACATCCTGCTGCAGGAAATGAGGGAGGAGGTCTGGGAGAACTCTTTATTCACACTCTCAACCTTCCTGCTTTAGGAGCTGCCCATGCTCCTCCCCTCCCCCATTCCGTTTCATTGCTACCTGGTATCTCTAGTTTGTGATTCTTTCTGAGTTTTACAGGGAAAATTATCCTACTCCTAGTTGGCATGACTTTTGACTGGCACTTGAGTTTTAACGTTATCTGTTTTGTTAAGGTACTACTCAATCAACTATAGTCCATTTTCCAAAATTATAGTTAAATCTCTAGCTTATTGTATTCCATTATTTTTCTTGTGAGGGCCACTTCTGAAATTGCAGAGATAATTATGTGTTCAATCTGTTACATTTAACAGGAATTTAAAGATTTCAGAATTATGAGATATAAAACTCTCTCTCTGCCTTTATATACTGTTCCTTTTGAAGAAGTCTCAATTCCCACATGCAATCTACTAATGAGTAAACTCTACAATAGTTTAAAGTAGCATTTACTAATATAAAAAAAATGCTAGACTGTAGATGAATTAATAAGGAATCAACATATGTCAAGTGAGAGTCCGCCACAGCAGTATCTGGCATGCTAGGGGATGTGGAAGAAATGTATGACATGGTCTCAATTTTTAAGAGCCTTCCTATCCTCTCGGAATGACAAAATGTACACACTATTCATATAAGAGAGTTAAAAGCCTCATAAGAAACATAAAAAGTTAAAAGTGGACTTGAACAAAAAAATGAATTGATTTAATGAAGAAGGATATTTAAGCTAGGCACTTCTGAAAAGAATGGGGATATATATGTAAAGACATACATGCAAGTTTACATTTAAAATTGTTTTGAAAATAAAATCATTCACAACACTAATAATTTCCTATTTAGTTTGTCTATTTCTTTAATTTGAGGGACAGAAAGAGGGCAATAATTAATTTCAAAGAAATTTTAATCACATTAAGTATTTACATTCATTTTAGAACTAGGTATTGTGGATTTAGCAATGAGTTAGTTTTCTTAACATAAATTCTTTGAGTCTTTCTGTTTCAACTTCATAATTTGAAATGTACTTCAGCCCCTGTGTCTGGCAAAAGTAGACTTAATTGAATTAGCAAATGCAAGTCTAGAATTTTAAATACCAAATTTGTGCACATTCTTGGCATTCTAAATTCATTGGAGGCACTTTGGAATGCTTAAAAGTCTCCAAAGTGTCCAGACTAACCAATCTACCCACTTTGACAAAAATTTCAATCTAAGAAGAGGCAGTATTTTAATTTTAAGATGTTTTCCAATTTCTCAGTTTACCACTAATATAATTTATCCATTTGTGCCTGAGTCTAAGGGCACCAGAGAATATACCTCTTATTATTATCCCTTCTGTCTCCTTGGATGGTCCAGGAGCCTCCATTTACTATTTCCCCATCTGATAAATGGATGCTGAATATAATTTCAATATTCAGACACTTATTTGTATTTGCTCCTCAGTGAAGTGAGGGAGGTAATATTCCTTTTTCCCTTCTACCTTCATGCCTAGAATCTTGGGAGTTTAAGAATCTTGTCTTGGTGAAATTTAACTCTGCTGATGACCTTCAGTTCTTCATTGATGTTTAATCCAAGTCTACTGCTCTGCTATAAACCTTTTCTTAATTGTTCTAGTATATATTTAACTCTATTTTGTCTAATATTGTATTTTATTTACAATAATTTCAGACACTATAGTGCATAATTTATCCCAAATATGATTTACATTCAATCAAAAAATAGTTTTCAACAATGACATGGTATAGATAATATGTAATTTTACTGGTAATTCTTTACTAGACATATAAAGTGAATCAATTAGGTTTTTTTGCAAATGTGTATAACCAGTTGTAATTGTGTTTGAATCATGGCAACCTTAGTTAAAAGTAACTACCTTTTATGCGCGCGGGCGTATTGCTACATTGGGAGAAGCACTCAGCAACCCACTCCCAAAAAACATTGAAAATCCTATGAATGGCAGAGAAGCACTGACAATAGTGTTTCATCTGTTGCACCCAGGGTCGCTATGAGTGGGATACCTACTCAATGGCACCTAACAACAGCAATATTGCCCTAAAAATATGTGCTGTGACTAGATTTTTGAATATGAAAAGTATTTCTATCTCAGACGCTAATTTTCCATCCCAGAAAAATATTTCCATTCTAGAATTCTTGAAATTTATAGATAAAATGTTTTCAGTTGTTGAACTGTACGCTTGAAAGAAGGACTTTGGCCTAATCTTTGGCAGTGCCTTTTTTTCTTTCTTTCTTTTTTAGTGCTAAGAGTTTGAATCCAAGGCCTCCCACATGCTAAAGGTTTCCACCACTGAGCTGCACCCCCAAGTCCTTTCTTATTTGTTATTTTGAGACAGGGTCTCCCTAAGTTGTACAGGTGCCTCTGCTTTGGCCTTGTACTCATGACCCTCTTCCTTCCTTATTTTCCCCAGTTTCTGGGATTACAGGCATGCGCCACAATGTCCAGTTTCTTTGGTAATTCTTTATACATATATTCCTCTGGTAACTTGACTTTGAAGTGATTCCTGGATCTAAGCAAAGACTAAATATTACCTCTATCATTTTGCCTTGTGCGTTTTCATTCTCAAGTTCACATACTATCTCGGTTTTCTATATTACTTGTCCAGACTCTCTGTACTTTTCAACAAAAGAAGAAAAGAAGAAGGAATGATGAAAAGTAAGAAGGAGCAAATCATCCATCTCAGGTCATATTTTGTGATGTTTGTAGCCTTCTTGAAGATGATTATAGAGGATAAATTAGATTTTGGAACTTGGAGCCTTTGTTATCTTCCACTTCCTCTTTCATTTTTCTGGAATCACCAACAAATTTTTTCTCTTATATAAAGCACATCTATCCATATTTAAGCCTTGGAGACTCAGTTTCTCCTATGAAATGGGCTTTTGAAATCTTATCTTCAATAAAAGTATCCCCTTTCTTACAAGCGAACATCACTTCAGCATCAAGAAAATTGATTCATGCCATCCTTAGACGATATGATTCCTTAACTTCTTTTGATCATTTTTAAAGGTGATCTGGAGACCCAACCTTATAACTTTTACACTGGAGTGAAAGACACTTGTTCTTCAGCTCCATAAGATTTCTTGTGGCCATGTGTTTGAAGTACCATGTATTATTACCTTACCACAGTAGCTAACATCAACTAAATTTTTACTTGGGCTATGCATTACACTATCAATGATCTGTAAGGTCATTGTATTTGTTTCTAGGACTGCCACAACAGGTAACCAAAATTTGGTGGCTTGAGACAGCAGAAATCTATTCTCTCATAGTTCTCAGGTCTAGACATCAGAAATCAAGGTATCTGCAGAGCAATGTTCTTGCTGAAGACTCTAGAAGAGAAACTTTGTTTCCTTCTTCCAGTTTCAGGTGGCTTGTAGCTATTCCTTTGCTGTGGCTGCATAATTCTAGTCTACCTTCATTTTCACTTAACTTTATCTTCTTCTCCTTGTGTATCACTTGTAAGGATACTTATTAGATTTAGGGCCCAACTAGAAAAACCAAGTCATCACTTATGAAAATTCTGAGTGCAGTTACGTCTTCAAATAAGGTCACGTTCACATGTTCTGGGGGTTAGAAGATAGGCATATAGAAGCCACAATTCAATCCATGACCATCATTTAAGCTCTTTATAGATGAAGAAATGAAGATTCAAAGAATTCCCATAACTTGGCCAAAACCACATAGGCAGAGTTTGAATCTAGATAAAACTCCTATCAAATATTTTGCTATTTCTAACACATTATCTCTTACGTGAAACTGTCTGGTTGCACGTAGATTGTAAGTAGAGCTGGCAGTTTTTATAGTTGGTGAGCCTTGTCTTTCCCTACTAGCCCATGCTACTATCATCTCAGTGACTCTCCAGTTAAGCCCACCCGAACAGAAGAGATGTCCATGAAACCTTTCTTAAAAATGTGATTCAAACACAATTATCTCAGTTGTCCCATGGCGAAATGCTGATAAGGAACAGCTAACTCCCAGCAACCCAGCTCACTGCTGTAAATAGCATTTACATCCTCTCCTTTAACATCAGCAAAAGAGGCAGATGGTTTAAATCATGAATGTGGGTTATCATCAGGACAAAAGTTTCCACAGATAAATATAAACAGAACTACTTAAAACATGATTTTTATGGCATGTTTTAATCTGAGAGGTTATTTATCACCAAAATTCAGAACACATCTTTGATACACATGACATATTGACCTAGACCCAGATGTCCTGAGCTCACAGCCTATCTGAATGTTTTGATTTTAGCCTCAATGGTCATTTTTCCTGACCTCTTAAATGGAGTTATTTCATAATAAGCGATATTTTGTTTCATTTTTCTAAGAATGGCAGATTTTCATCATTTGTTTTCATATCCTAGGTTTATTATTTTTCTCTCTAGTTCATGTCAGCTCTTTCCCTGAGCAATTGCAACTAAGTACATTTTAACAGAAAATTTCGTGGACATTTTTAAAATGAAAATGAATTCAGTGATGTGTTTTCTTCATTGTTATAACTTTAGTCTCATTTTGTAGCTGGGGAAGTGGATTCAGACACAAATGACTTTTCATAGGTTATAAGACAAATTATCGTTAGAGACTTTCTGGCCATTGCTCTCAGGACCATGGCTGACTTTCTCTGATCAAATACCACTCTCACAAAAATAGTCTCTAATTTTATAACTAAGAGATATTCTTTCCTGTCCTTGCAATTGTCCCTTTTATTGCATCTCCTAGAACTTCAAGAGTTGTTTAACAACTACGTTTTTCATGATTTTAAGTCTTGTTAAGGGAGAAGGAGGTGACAGTCCACTCCCAAAGCAATTTAGAAGCAATCAGCCATTGAAAATCCTACAAGGGTCACTGAGTCAGACCCAACTCAAAGGCAGGTAACAACAGGAAGAAGTCTCATTAGTGTCTTTATCTAGATCAGAGGCTAAGAATCTTTTCTTCCATGAATCCTTTTCCTTCTTTCTGAGCATTACCTGAGTTGTTTTTCTGTTCACACAGGAACACAGTAATGTTTGCTGATCATAGTGTCCAGAAAGGGATATATATCATGTTCAGAAACATGAAGCAAAGTTTGCTCATTTCTACTACTTCAGGCTATTGTTACCATAGCATTCCATGGTTTTAAAGACCATTGTCAGGGAACCTGGGTTCAATTCCAGCTCTAATTATTATTCAAATTACTTAGCCCCTCTGTCTCTCAGTTTTTCTAATACGTAAAATGGAGGTTGTTGTTGTGTTGTTAGGTGTCGTTGAGTTGAGTCCGACTCGTAGCGACCCTCATAGGGTTTTCAATGGCTTACTGTTTCGGGATTGCCTTGGGAGTGGGTTGCCACCTCCTTCTCCCATTTTTCAGTGCTGGGAATCAAACTCGGGGCCTCAGAGACTGCAGTGCAGAGCTCTACCAACTGAGCTAAATCCCAGCCCACATAATGGAAGTAATAGTACTTATATCACATGATAGGTAATGATTAAGTGAGTTAATAGTAGAATGAGAATCATAGGTGGACAATAATAAGCACTAGATCTATATATTTTTAAATAAATGATTTTTTTTTCAGGATTACTACCACTGCCACTGTTCGCTGTCCATCTCAATCTTCTTCTTCACCAACTCATTTGTCATTGTTGCCAAAGTGATGTTTTGTTGTTTTGTTTTCTTTCATTTTTTGAGATAGGGACTCACTATGTAGCTCAGGCTGGTCTTGAAATCACATTGATTCTCCTGCCTCAGCCTCTTGAATGCTGGGATTACAGGCATGTGTTACCACACCAGGTAAGGTGACCTTTCTAAAGTAAAAATAGGACACTTTAATTCTTAAAAACATAATAGAGGTGAATTTCAACCTTCAACAATCATAGAATAAACCATGCCCAAGTAGACTTCTTGCTATAAATTTTCAGGCAACTGTTTTCCTGAGAGTTTATGCCTACGATACTTGAGCAGAGAAAAGTCATGAAGTAAACCCCACACTTGCCCTGTTCTCTGCCAGGGAACGCTTTTCCTACTGCAACACAGAGGGCTGGAATCAAGCAGAGTACTGTGGTCCCACTGAGCTGAGGAGGTAGAAATCAGAGTTCTGGGTAGCTGCAGAAGTTAGAACATAATAGGGAGAGCATGGTGAAACAAGGAGGTGTTACAGAAAGTGTGTAATGTGATAGATCATTTCAAGCCCATACCCGAAGGTGAGTTGTGGGAACACTCAAGCCAAATCACCAGAGGCTTACCAGCTAGTAGCTGCTATAGTTAAGAACTGAACAAGGTTATTGGACGTTAAGTAATACCTATGGATGTTGGAATTCCTCCCTTGCCAAAGTAGAGAGACTTCCTTAAACCTCTGTAACACCGCTGGCATCTAATTGAGACACCAAAAAGGGCCTATCTTAGGAGTAAGAACCATGTTCCATAGCTCCATAGTAAAACCATAGTAAATAGTGTTGTCCTAGAGAAGCCTGAAACCTGTCTCTAACAAGTTCCATAGAGAGACAGAGTTTAGAGGTTGAAGCCCAGCAAGTTAGAAAGTTTTGCAAAGTACCCTGGGCTTTTCACAGTTCCTGACATATAAATCACAAAATCAAGCTGCACAAATTCTAGGAGGTCAACAAGTTATTGTACTTTTTGCTGAGAAGCAAGGAGACTAGCAGAATCCTAACTGCCTATGTTATATTATAAAAAATATAGTTCTCAACCAAAACAGAAACAGAAATGGAGTATATACTCAAGAAAAGAAAAAAAAATTAGTAGAAACAGAATTGATTTTCCCTAAGGTGATTCAATGGGAAAACAATAGTTTTTTCAACAAATGGTGCTAAAGGCAATTAGAATCTAATCTCTATGTGCAAAACAACTTCAACCTCTACCTCATACCACATACAAAATCAATTTTAAATGGATTATAGAGCTAAATGCAGATTAAGACTATAAGCTTCCAGAAGCAACTCTAAGAAAAACCAATAGCCAGAAAAGAAAATGTTTTTAAATTGGGCTTCTTCAACAATTAAAATCATCTGCTTTTCAAAGGAAGTGCTCAAGAAAACAAAAACATAAACTACATATTAAAAGAAAATGTTCACAACACATATAACTAACAAAGCACTCTACTCAATGTGTAAATAACCTTCACACTAATAAAGCAATCAACTCAACTTTTTATGGCAAATGATGCAAATTAAATTTTATAAAATGCAAAATACAAATGGTCAATAACAATTTGAAAGATGTTCAATATCACTCATCATCATGGAAATACAAATTAAGATCATAATGAAATACCACTTCAAACCAACTAGAATGACTAAAATTAAAACAACTGTGGTAATATACAATATTGGCAATGATGTGGAGAAACAGGAACTCTCATACATTTATGATAACATTTAAAATAGTGTGACTACTCTTGAAAACCATTTGTTGGTTTTTCATTGTTAAATGCACTTATCATCTCACCCAGCAATTCATCTCTTAAGCATCTATGCAAGAGATAGGAAAACTGATGTCCATCAACGGACTTATACATGAATGTTCATAGAAGCCTTATAGTAATCAAAACTAGAATAAACCCAGATAATGATGTGCTCCAATAAATGGCTGGATAAACAAATTATATCACAAAATAAAATACTTGTTGCTGTTAGGTGCCGTTGAGTCATGTCCAGCTCATAGCAACCCTCATAGTACTCAGCAATAAAACGTGGAGGAATTTCACAGTTGTTAAATTGAGTCAACAAAGAGTTGGTACTGAAAATTTCTGTTTATATCAAATTCTAAAGCAAGCGAAACCAATCTTTAGTGACAGAACATGAGCAATTTTTCCTGGGGCAGAGGATAAACGGAGGGAAGGGAGACTAACAAACTTCATCAGGAGATGGAAATGTTCTGTTACTTTGATTGGGCTGCAGATTACATAGGTACATATTGACAATATTGACAAAATGCATTGACCTTGTTGTTGTTGTTGTTGTTAGGTGCCACTGAGTCTTAGAGGTGTGCATTTATTGAAGGAAAATTGTCTCTCAAGCTAGTTCATTTTTTTTAAAAAATTAATTTTTCATATTCTGCCTTACATCTCTCTCTGCAGTGTAATCTCTAGTTGTTCTGTTCTCAATTTGAAGTTTCCTCCATATTAGACTTTTCTTTTCTTACCTGCAAAGCCTTGTGGATAATATCCTCATCACTTGATCCTCTTTCTCCTCCTTCTTCAACTAGAGGCAAGTGTTTACTTAAGGGTGTCCTCAAATTGGTTAAGTACTCTTCCTAACTCATTCATAGCACTGTGGAGTAGTGCTCAACACAGAACATATTTTTTTTTGTTTTGGCTTTGTTAAATTGCCCTGTCTTTTCTGTTAAATTGTAACCTCCCTGAGAACAAGAACTGTGCCTGCTTTGTGCCCCATTATACAGCCCAGGCATGTGGATGGCACTTAATCAGTAATTTGTTGAATGAGTGAACGCATGTACCCATAATAGATAAACAAGCTCACATAAACCTCTTGAGATATCCATGTAGATTCTCAGCAATTTCTGAGAAAGTTCTATTGTGCAAGTGAAATTGAGGGCTTCCCCTCTATCTGAATGTTATTTTTGGTATGGGATCACACATTTTATTATAGGTATTTTCTTTTAAATTGTATTTCTCAGAAGCCACCATTTTTGTAAGAGCAGTGAGTCATCAAAATGAAATTCTTGGCTGTGCATTCTCTCACCATCCTGTCCCCCCAGCTAGCCAGACCAAACATTCCATATTAACTGTGTTTTTGATTGTCTAAGGGATTTCTGTCTGATTTAGATTGTTCATCGAGATATTTTGTGGGCTTCTTCCACTCACAGTGCATCCTATTCTTCCCATCTTATTACATTCCTTACCTTTTTGCAAATGCTTTTAAGAAATAGCTCCCCCCAACACAAAGAATACACAAGGCAGGTAGATGAAGCCTATACTGTTGACCCTTATTTACACTGTCACTGCTTCTTGTGTATTTTATTCTATTTCTTGCTTACATGTGTTTTCAAAGCTTTTAGGGGAAAACTATGCTATTATTCATTACATTCATTAATGCAAAGTATCAGAGAGAAGTATGGTATTGGAGGGAGTCCCTTTCTCAACTTGCTTAGAGCTTTATGGGAACTTAAAAAACAAACCAGCCATTGTGTACTCTGTGACTCAGTAAAAGCGTGCCTAGGAAACTGAATGAAAGTTGGAGTTTGCAACACTAAATATATCTAGTTAAACATCCCTTTAAGATAGTCCCATTTTACAAATAAAGATAAAACATGGCCTGGGGTATAGCCTAGTAGTAGAGTGCTTGCTAGTATGTACAGGCCCTTGGTCCTATCCCCAGCACTGATAAATAAATAAATAGATAAATAAATAATCACAAGACTGTAATGTTTTCAAGGATACATAATCAAGTGTCATAGACATAATCCATGCCTTGCCAAACTTTTAGGCTGGGCTTTTTATATGCCCATATTGTTGTTCCCTATTATCTGCTAGAGAGGGAAGGACATAAAGGAGTCAAGAATGGCCTAGTTTTCCATCTAGGCAGACTGGGTTGCAAGTGATGGTAACCAGATTCTGAGACCAAGAGCTCAGATAGAGGGGAAAGTTTGAAGGACAACATATTTGAGATGTTCGAAGATCAGGGTTTGATGATGTTAAGAGAAGAGATGCCCACAGAGTGTTGTGTCTGGCTGCTGCAGGTGATGGGAATAAGATTTTGAAGCCCAAACTGCAGGCCTGGATTAGTGATAAAGTTATAAAGAACATCTATCTAGTGGTTGAAATTTTGGGTAAGTATTAAATCACCCAGAGAGGGCAAGTAGATTGAGAAGAGGCTAAAACTTGCATCATTTTTAAATCACCAGCTTCTAGATTTCGTTTCTATGCTTTATATAACAATTTAATACATGGCCTCATGCATTTGACAAACGCAGTTGGCCCTCCATATGTGTAGATCGAAACTATTAGGGAAAAATTACAGCTGCACTGAATACCCACATTTTTTTCTTGTCATTATTCCCTAAACAATATAGTGTAACAACTATTTAAACAGTATTTACATTGTGTCAGATATTATAATTAATCCAGCGATGGCTCCCCCCATATGTCTGTCAGTTTGTCATGCTATTGGGGGTTATGTATTGCTGTGACACTGAAAACTATGCCACTGATATTTCAGATACCAGCAGGGATATCCACTGTGGACAGGTTTCAGCTGAGCTTCCAGACTAAGACAGACTAGGGAGAAGGACCCAGCAGCCGCCTCCTGAAACAATTAGCCATTGGAAACCCTATGAATAGCAGAGAAACACCGTCTAATATAGTGCCAGAGAGAAACACCGTCTAATATAGTGCCAGAAAATGAGCTCCCAGGCTGGAAAGCATTCAAGAAACAACTGGGGAAGAGTTGCCTCCTCCAAGTGGAGTTGATCTTAATGAAAGGAATGGAGTAAAGCCCCTATAAACTCCTTTTGCTGATGTGGCATGACTCAGCATGAGAAGAAACAGTCACTATAACAATGGGCTCAAACATAAAAATATTATATGCAAGGCACAGTGTTGGATAATGTTTTGTTCTATTGTACATAAGGTTGCTGAGTCAGATTTGACTTAACAGCACCTAACAAGAGATGGGTTAAAGTATATCAGAGTACATACTCAGGTTGTATGCAAATACTATGCCATTTTATACAAGAGAATTGAGCATTTGTGGATATTGGTATCCATCAGAGGATTTTAGAAACAATCCTCCATGGATACTGAGGAAGGACTGTAGTGGTCAAGTTACTGAGTCTCATTTATGAGTTCAACAGTAAATTAGGCACCATAAAGAATGGAAAGGAAGAAGATATAATTTTCCTCTCTTGGAGCCTACAGTCTGATTGGCAAATCAGGATATAGTTATATACTGAGTACTAGAAGTCATAATTTGGAAGAAGAACATGACAATCCACTCCCAAAGCAATCTCAAAAATAATCAGCCATTGAAAATCCTATGAGGGTCGCTATGAGTTGGACCAAACTTGATGGCACCTAACAACAACAAATGTCATAATAATGCACAATCTAGACTGTGGACAGGACCAATATGTTTTATCCTTCTGGCTATGTTTCAAGGAAATTTTCTTGTTGTTGTTAGATTCCCTCCAGTCAGGTCTGACTCATAGTAACTCTCATAGGGTTTTCAATGGTTGATTATTTCAGGATACCTTTGGGAGTGGGTTGCCAAGTCCTTCTCTCATTTTTTTTGCAGTACTGGGGATCAAACCTGGGTCCTCAGAGAGTGTATCATGGCACTCTACCAACTGAGCTAAACCCCAGCCTTTAAGGAAAATTTAGGAGACTTATAGTAAACCATTCCAAAGTATCTAAAACATAAACTATAAACATTAGCAACATAAGTTTCTCTGTTTGCCACTTTTCTTTCTGTTCTCTTGTGTTGAAGTTATTTGTCACATAACAAAGAATAATGATTTTTTAAAAACTTTTTTTTCCTTCAGCATTTTATACTTCAAGCCCATTTTCTTTAATGCCAAAGGATGTAGCTAGACTGCAGAAAAACTGGAACTTGGCATTGTAAAACTGTAGGGAGATCCATGCATGACCTCATTCCATCTCCCATCCCTACTTCTCTGCATGTCTGGTTCATTATTCTTTCTGCAACTGCTCTGTTCCAAAAGCTGCCTGACAAAATATGACCACCCAAAGTAGAATACATCTGCCCTGTTTATGTGGTCTTGACTCCTTCTTGGTTTTCCTCTCTCCTTAATAACACTGTGCATGGATCATTTTTAATTCTTAAAACAAACCTTCAAGACTGAAATTATTCTTCTTGAATTACACATAAGAAAAGGCTAAGAGACTTTGTGGCACCTCAAGTCAATGTCACCTATTGGGAACTCAAAAAAAAAAAAAAAAAAGACAAGATCCCTGTACTTAGGGATTTCAGTAGTCTAGTGATAAGGTAGATATTCACCATAATAGAGAGAGGCATGTTGTTGTTATTAGGCACTAACAAGTTGGTGTCCAACTCATAGCTACCCTATGAACAACAGACAAAACACTATTGTCAGTCCTTCTCTGCTATTCATAGGGTTTTCAATGGCTGATTGTTTTGGAGGAGTAGGTTGCCAGGTCCTTCTCCCAAACCTGCAGCACCTTCTGTTCCCAGGTGGTCTTCCATCCAAGTACTAACCAAGTCCAACCCTGCTTGGCTTCTGAGATCTGATGGAATTGAACACCACAGTGGCACAGCTTCAGGCCTAGAGAGAGGCATAGAATGATAATAGAATTATGTGAGAAGTGCTACAATAGACATATGACACAATCTGTAGTAACACACACACACACACCCAAAAAAAAAAAAAAAAAAAACCTTGCCTGGAGAAGCAGAGTAGAAATTACATTTGAATGAAATTTGAAAGGACGTGTGGCCCTCCAGATTTGAAAGGGGAAATGAAATCCCAGCCAGTAGGAATCTTCAGTGTTCTGATGTGCGTACAGGAATTCTTATTACAACCAGGAAAAATAGTGCTGTCTGGGTTTCTCCTTGGGCTCACAGCTAGGGAAAAGAACACTGACAAGCAACATTGATATGGAATTTAGTCTCTCTTGCTCTCTAGTTTTCTCTTTCTCTTTCTCCTCCTTGCACTCCCACCCCAACCACCGTGTAAATCAGCACGGAAAACATTGTGGGCTTTGGCAATCATGGCTGTTAGTTTTGAGTGGTGAATACATACCAGACTTGGGCATTACAAAAGCTGCTTGTGTGGCACATTATACTTTTGTCAGGCAATGCCCAAGAATATTTGTGTTGTCTCCATCTTATGGCCTATATCATACAGATTCTCATGGAACTTTATGGTTATCCCACCAAAGAATAAGACTTTGGATTCTATACAGACTCAATTAGCAAGATACGAGTTACAGAATCTTGCTTATATTTCCTCAGAAATAAGTCTGAAATGGAGGTGCTACTCAATCATACAGCAGCCAAAAACTCTCTCTGGCATTCTGGGAATGGAGAAAAGAACCAGGTATGGAAGATAAAAGATATTTAAATCAAAAGCTCTTCCTTAAACCATAACAAATTTTACTAAATAAGAAAAAATGAATGAAGAAAAAGTTTAAGTATTACTTAAACTATTTAAGTTTCATTTTATTCCCCCAAGTTCTGGAGAAGGTAAACATATGTTTCTAAGGAATGCTTAGCATTGTCAGTAAGAAAATTCAACTTAAATGTCTTTTCCACGTGCCACTGTTGTCAGAAATAGCCCCATTTTTATTTTCTGAACCTCAACTAAAGGTCTTGCTGGTTTAGAGCATGAAAAAGTATTTTATATACTAACATAACTCTCTTTATCTTATGTAACTAAATTTGTCAAGGCTAGAATGACTCACATAAAAGCAAGCACAAATGTTTTTAAGTATGGGCCACTAACTGGAGCTGCCCCCTTACCCCTCACCCCTATTGAGGGCAGTATATAATGAGAGCAGATAAATTTCTTTTATCTTTTTTTCCAGGTAATCAGGTGAGTATATAGTCACAGGTTGGAAAAATATGACATATATATGGTACGGTGAGAGTATGTCTTTCTTTTCAGCCACTACCCCAGCCATAGCCTGTCTACAGAGATATTATGTATCCAAATGTTACTCTTCCAGAGATATACATATATGTGTGTGTGTTTGTGTATTCATACATGTTGCTTTAAACTTACAAAAACAGTGGCACGCATACATATTTTTTGACATCTTGCTTTTTCATTTAACATATCTTGGAGCTACTGCATGTTAGTCCATGTAATTCTGCCTCATTCCATTTAAGAGCTACTTGATAATCCATTATTTTATTTTGTGGTAATTTATTTCCCAGATCTTTATTGGGGTGAAAATCCATATTTTCCAGTATTTTGCTAATATAGATAGTGCTACAATGATATACTTTGTATCTGTACAGAAATATTTATCAGATGAATTGCTGGGTTAAAGATAAGAAAGGAGAGAAAGATATTTTTGAATAAGAATGCAGAAGTGATAAGAGGTTTTGTGTCGAAGTTTTTGTTTTACTTGGTTCTACAATCAACACACACAACACCCACTGCAGCAGCAGTCAAGAAATCAAATGATGTACTGCATTGGGAAAAGATGCTGCAAAAGACCTCTTTAAAGTGTTGAAAAGTAAAAATGTCATATTGAGGACAAATGTGTGCCTGACTCATGTCATGGTATTATCCATTGCATCATATACTTGTGAAAGCTGGACATTGAACAAAGGATACAGGAGAAGAACTGATGCTTTTGAATTATGGTGCTGGAGATGAATAGTGAATACACTATGTACAACCAAAAGAATGAACATATCTGTCCTAGAAGAAGTGAAACCAGAGTGCTCCTTGGAAGCAAAGATGATTAGACTGCATCTGATGTATTTTGATCATGTTGTTAGGAGGGACCAATTCCTGGAGAAGGACATCGTATTTGGGAGAGTGGTGGGTCAACAAAAACAAAAGACCATCAACTAGATGGATTGACAAAGTGGCTGCAACAATAGACTTAAACATAATAAAGATCCTGTGCATGACACAGAGTCAGTGAGTGTTTTGTTCTGTTGTACATAGGGTTGCTATGAGTCAGGACCAAATGGACAGCACCTAACAACAACAAACAACACTGTATCTCAGCTGTGCATCTGTCTCTTTGTTCTGTGTCTCTCAAATGGATTTGTTAGCTAAGACTATTGAGACACTATAATATATCTTATCTCTGTGTTTTTGCTAGTGGGCTGAATGCCTTTGTCTTTTTAGCCTACCTACTCTGTCAGTCCTTAAACCTGTATCAAAGAAAAAAAATCTGTCTTTTTCACTACTATATCTTGATTGTAAGGTGTTTGGGGGGGAAATGTATTAATCTCAGCTCTATTACAATTTTGCATTTTATAAAATCATCTAGGGACTCCTTCTCAAAATTTTTTTTTCTGTAACTCATTGTTTCCCCATTTCTAGCACTGGTCATTTCCACTGACCTGTCCATGTTCACAAATTTCCTATCCTCCTTACACTACCCTCATTCTCAGGAAGTGGCTGGGTTCCCTACTTCTTAGAGAAAGACATCGCATTATTACTTTCCATCTCTTTTTACCTTCAAATTTTCTATGTGAAATTCTCAGACAATCTCAAAACTAATTCTAGCACATACTCCTTATTCCTCTTGCTTCTCTACTGATTTCTTCACCTCAGCCAGTAAATCATTTTTTTAAAAGAAAGAAAAAGAAGTAGAACTCTCCCACTCCCCTTTACTCTGCACCAATAGTTGCTTTCCATTCCTTCCCAAGTATTATTCTTGAGCAAGTAGGCCAAACAATACATATCTCCACTGTTTTATATACAATCTGCTTATTCATTTACTAAAGAATAAGTACTGCCTCTCCCACATCCCTAAAACTGCCATTGCCAAAGAACCCAGTGAATGTCAAATTTCCAATACTTTTGAGCAGTCTTACACATCATCATACTTGAATTTTCTCCAACATTTGTCACTATTTATCCACCCTAAATCCTACTGTCTTCCCATAAAATTTCTTCATTATTTTCATTATACTCTCTTATATCCCTCACACATTTTTTCTCATCCTTAAACTATTCTTCTTGTTTCTTTATGAATTTAGGTCTTAAGAGTGTCTCCTAGGATTAAATCCTCATCAAGTTTTTCTTCTCACTCTTTATTCTTTCCATGGATGATCTCATTCACTCCTTAGTTTCAGCAATCACCTGTACACCAGTGACTCACAGAGCCTGTCCAAACCCCTCTCCTGGGCTCCAGACCATATTTGCAAATATCTGATAGTCTTCTTCTCTTGACTCACAAATACCTGAAACATATCATGTCCCAAATTGAACTCCCTTTTCAGTTCTCTACCCCATTTCCCAGGGCTGTCCTTCCCCTCCATCATCCACCCAGTTGCCTAGGCCAGAAATCTTTAAGTCATTATTTTCTTTTGCTCTCCCCTGGTCTAACCACACCTAATCAGTCCCTCAATTCTGTTTTTTCTATCTCTTAAATATTGATTGAGTCCATTTCTTTATTTCCATTCCCATGTGACTACCTTAGTTATATCCCTCATTACTTCTGACCTGTACTATTTCAATAATCTGCTAACTGCTTCTAATTAGGTCACTTTGCACTAATTGGCAGAGTTAACTTTCTAAATTGCTTCTCTTAGTATGTTACTGCCTTACCTAAAATTTTGTTGGATCTTTATTGCCTTTATCACAGTTCAAACTACTTTACACATCTATTTTATTTACTTCTCCAGCCCTATCATCTCTGACCCTTTGACACACATTATATGCTACAGTCTTTAAAAACTACCCACAATGGCCTCAACATTCCTTTTCTTTCTATCCCTGAATCATTGCTCATGCCATTATGACTTTTTCCATTCTATCCCATGTTGTTGTTGTTGTTAGGTGCCGTCGAGTCGAGTCCGACTCATAGCGACCCTATGTACAGCAGATCGAAACACTTGCCGATTCTGTGCCAAGCAAACCATCTTATTTATGTTTAAGCCCATTGTTGCAGACACTGTGTTAATCCATCTGGTGTAGGGTTTCCTCTTTTCCGCTGACCTACCACTCTTCCAAACATGATGTCCTTCTCCAGGGATTGTTCTCTCCTGACTACATGTCCAAAATATGTAAGACGCAGTTTGGCCATTTTTGCTTCCAAGGAGAACTCTGGTTGTACCTCTTCTAGGACAGATCTGTTGGTTCTTTTGGCAGTCCATGGTATATTCAATAGACGTCTCCAGCACCACAATTCAAAAGCATCAATTCTTTTTCTGTCTCTCTTGTTCAATGTCCAGCTTTCACAACCATATGATGCCATTGAAAATACCATGGCATGAGTCAGACGCACCTTTGTCTTCAATGTGACATCTTTGCTTTTCAATACTCTAAAGAGATCTTTTCCCACAGCTTTTCCTAGAGTAATGCATCTTTGGATTTCTTGACTGCTGCTTCCATGGGTGTTGATTATAGAGCCAAGCAAAGTAAAATCTTGGACAACCTCAATCTTTTCTCCATTTAATGTGAAGTTGTGTGCTGACCCAGTCGTAAGGATTTTTGTTTTGTTGATGTTTAGTCGTAACCCATATTGAAGGCTATGATCTTTGATCTTCATCAGTAAATGTTTT